>PVJO010008612.1:0-74285 GCA_004026905.1 Hystrix cristata | reverse complement strand
GATAGTCAATTAGACTATCTACAGACTGACTGGAAGACTGACTGGAAGCTTGGGTTTTGCTGCTGTGTCGTGGATGACAAGCTGTTAGACCTTGGTGGATCAGGTTCAGCTTTCTGAGTCTGTTTCCTTCTCTGTGAAAAGGAAATAAAAGCTCTGAATGTTAGGACTGAAGAAAAAACTATATGTGAAGACTCTAACAGGGTATGTACTCAATTAGTGGAAGCTGTTTAATCACAGTTGTTTATGACAGCTCCAGTGCACTGAAGTTTTGACTAAGGGTTTTCCTCTGACCCCGAGAGCTGTTTTGTCTTTGCCTCATATGCTGGATCTCCCGTCTTCTACCTGACTTGTCACAGCGCCTGGGCTCAGCCCTCAGTGTCTCTTTCTGCCTCCCTCTCCCCTTGTGATCTCCCGCCTCTGTGTACTCAGCACTTGTCCCCCAGAGTCTGTGCTCCGCATAGCAGCCAGAATGAACCCCTTTAAACACAAGTCAGACTTCTGCTCGTTATCCTCCAGAAGCCACCCTGTGGCCCCGTAGTAAGAGGCGGAGTCTTTGCCAAGGCCACAAGGCCCCTGCCAAGACCCCCCACCCTGTCTTTGCTGGCCACACCTCCCTTGCTGCATCCTTGCACACACTAGGCACACACCCACCTCCGGGTCTTTGGACTGGTTGCTCACTCTTGTCACTCCCTCGTCGCCCTCAGACTTCTGCTTAGATGTCTACACCTTCTCCCTGCTGTCTGCAGTGCTCCCTCGTCCACGGCGCTTACCCCTTCTTCCAGGCTAGTCTCTCGTTTCTTGGGTTTATGGTCTGTCCTCTCCCTCTAGCGTGTGGAGTCACAAGGGCACAGACTGTTGTCTGTCACCTGCCCTGCGGTGTTCCCAGAGCACCCACCACCCGGGTGGGGGGGAGGCAAGGGCCTAGGCATACAGCGACAAATCCGTCAGGCCTCTGGGGACCTCGGACCTGCGGGACTGGTGGCAGGCAGAAGAATAGCTGGTTGTTTCAATTCTAAGATGAGACCTGTCAAGAGGCAGGGGAGGCTTGGTGGAGAAGACGATGAAGGAGCCACAGCCCGAAGTGGTCGGGTTTCCTGGAAGACAAAGGAGGAAGGACACTTGGGGAGACAAGCCAGCATGTGCGAAGGCTCGGCAGCTCGAGGAAGCACACGTGCCCTGAGGATGGCGGGGATCACTGGCAGCCTGGGAGGGGGCACGAGGAGAAGGCAGGTGCCCAGGGCAGCAGTCCTGGTGGTGGGGTGGGGAAGGAAGTCATCTCGATCTCCTCATTCTGCTTGGGTCTCTACCCTCAGTACAAACAGGTGGAGCACTTGCCCACCCTTGTGACTTCCCCAAGGTAACGAAGTAGTTTCACTGCTAGAAACACCATGTTAGCAAAACAACAGCCATATTTCATTAAGTACAGGATGCACATTTATGTTCTACACTGCTAAGAAACACTGCCAAGGAATGCATACCATGCCATGAGGAGTTCTGAGGAAAATATACATCTTGCAATCGCTGCTCTGTGATAATGGGCAGCACTGAGCCAGTCACTTGGAATCTATAGTATATTCCTGCAGATTCTTGCGCCGGCCCATGAGTACCCGGGAGACAAGTACATTATCTTCCCATTTTACAGATGTGACAACTAGTATACAGAGAGATTAAGTAACTTGCCAGCCAGCAGGTAAGTGACGGAGCTCAGATGGAAACTCAGGTGGTCTCTAAAGCATTGCTTTCCAATGGAGTGTGAAATGCAGAAGCTGTGTGAAGGTACAGGAAATCAGTCAGGTAAAATGGGAAGCTATGATTTCATTTATTCAGCAATGGGATTCGCCTTGGCTGCATTCCAGGAACCCACACCCCTCATCCCCAGTGTTCTCTGCCTATGTCGGGCCGGCTTGTCTATGTGACCAGGGCTAAGTCCCCCATGATGAGGCTGAGGCAGACAACCCTTTCTTTATGGTTTTTGGACAGCCACACTCCTCCAGACCACAGACTTCTTGTGACCACGTGAGCTTCTTCGTAACCTTCTGGATTTCCCAAAGGGACCTCGCTCATGGGCTCCTCTTATTGGGAGTCTCCAAATCACCCTGATAGCCTTTACTTCCAATCCTCTGGAAAAGGCTGAAACCAATGGGTTAACTTGCTTTCCCTATTAAATATTTACATAAACACGCTTGGGAAGGTGTGTGTAAGTTATCAATAATGCAAGGCCAGCCTAGGCTCGGTGAGAGCTAAGAGACCCAAATTGTATCATCATAATCCATTATTCACATATAATGCGTCTATTCTCCTCCATTAGCGCAGGCAGGAAATGCCCCTGAGTGCCGGGCAGGGCTTTGGAAAGCACAGTAAATGGTGGATAGACACATGGCGGGAGAGCGGCAGCTGTAGTTAAACAAGTGTAAATTAGCGCCCGGCCTCGCTCACTGCCCGCATCCAGAGGGTGGGCACGGGCCTGGCAGGGAGGGGTTATAGGAAGTGGGGAGCTGGCTATCGGTCCAGGTAACCCACATGGCCCTGCCCGGAAACCCAGAGGAGCCCACCCGCTGGCCTGTGGATGTGCCTTACAGAGCACGGCTTCTGTTCCCAAAGACCTGTGCCAATGAATAGCGACCTGGGGCCAGAGGGTGGAGGGCGGCTGCCATGCAGGCTGTCAGCCATTGGAGCCTCAGGCTTCATCTGTAAAACGGGAAGAGAGCCACCACCTTATAGGTGTTGCGTGAAGAAAATGACAGGGGGAACTGCTTAGCACAGGGCACTTGGGAGTCCCTTAGGGAATGGAAGACCATCCCTCCTTCCCCCCAGCCAGTTTCAGAGTTAGGGATAAAATGTAAGCCTGGGCCCCAGAGGGCTGCGGAGCAAAGGTAAAGCTAGGCAAAGACTGAGGTGGCCTTCTGTTGTCCCCTTTCCAGCAGTGCTGTGGCTGCAGGAGGCCGCTCTCCTCGGTTCCCTACCTGAGGCCCCTCCTGAGGTCAGGCTCCTGGGCTTGGCAGTGGCAGCCGACCATCCCCTTAGGTCTATCCTTCCCCTCCTCCATCACCACTGTGTTCCCCTGGGAGCCAAGGCCATGTAGTGCTTAGGTGACCCCAGACCAAGTTGAAGCTTTGGGTCACCGTAGACTGCAAGGCAGCATTTTGGTACAAAGAGCACCAGACTAGGGGTAAGGAGATGTTGAGTTCTGACCTCTCACATTGTGGACTGTCTGCCTCTGGGCCTCAGTCTCCCTATCTGTGGAGTAAGAGAATTAATCAAGTGAGATTCTGAGCGGGAATCACTTGGCGAATGAAAGTGCTAGGTGTGCTGAGGACCCTTCGTGGCTCCAGAGCCTGGGGGCCCAGAAACGTCACGAAGTTCTAAATGAAGTGCTCCGGTTCAGGTCATTGTTACATTTTGTCTCCACAGTTGCAGAGGGATTTTTTTTTCCTAGCGCAGCAGCTCTGTTGGGGCACACGACCACGGGCCCTGGCATCAGGCGGACTGAGGTCTGTGCCTGAGTTAGCGTTTGTAGAGGAGCCATTTTTAACTGTAACATTGACATTAGCACTCCCACCTCCCCCTGCATAGACTGGATTCCAAAACCTAAGAGTGTGGCTGGGACTGCGGTTCAGTGCAGGACACAAAATAAAATGCTAATTTGGAAAGGCAGGAAACAGGTCAGCAGGTTTCATACTTTTTAAAGACTGATTTGTCCAGGTCGGTCTAGCTCTTTGCTGAAATGTCAGCTCCTCTGAGAGGCCTTCCCTGACCTATCTGAACGTAGCCTCCACCACTCTCTATCCCCTCATCCACTGCATTTTTTCTTCTCGTAATTTAGCACTACTTGATTCATACATCTGTCAGTGTGCCTGCTCACTGTATGTCTCCTCAGCCAGGATGTCAGCTCCGTGAACGCGGAGATCTTATCTTCTCCTTCACTGCCGTTCACAGTGCCTGCTTTGGTGTGGAGTCCCTAGTGGAAACCTGATGTGTAGTGACTGAGTGAGTCAGTTTCTTTAGATTCAAACCCAGCACAGGTATACCGAGCGCCTACTCCAGTCTAGTCTAATCTAGTTGCTGTGCTAGTGCTTTTATAGACATTGCTCATTTAGTCAGCCCAACCAGTGACATTTACTTACAAATAATAAGACCAGTGGATACCACTATGCAATTGCAATTACACAGACTGGGCAGGAACACTCATATCCCCTCCCGTGCCTCACCGGGATCAGGGGCAGTCAGTGACCTAGAGAGACAAGGGCTGAAGGAGTTCGTGTCCTGAAGTCCCCTCCCAGACTTTCCTTCAACTGCTCATCAGTCCTTAAACTTGAGTGTGGTTAGGTAAACACATACTGGGACAGACACAAGGAAAACTTTCTAGTTCCCAGAAGGGTAGTCAATTTCAATTGAACTCTATGCATCTTTTGTCTGAGATACCAGTTTTGGAACCCAGTTCCCGTATATGACATGAGATTGCTGTAGTGGTTGTGTGGATTTAGTCAAATTACTAACTCTATTTGAGTCTCAATTTCCTCACTTGTATATGAAGATATTAATAGCCACCTTACAGAGTACATAAGAGGTATATACGATCTCTTTATGGCAGACAGCACATGAGTTGAAGGCCCTGCTGCCGCAGTTTCCTCGTCAGTTAAATGGGGGCTACAAGTAGGTGGCCTTTTAATCAGGCTGGACTCTATTTGCACTGTGCTGTGAGGCAGAGCTGTGCACAGTCAGAGATGCCCAAACGTAGGTGGTTTGGCCCTGCACCCTGGCAGGTGTGAGCATCCTTGGCCAGGGTGGAAGTTTGTGTAGTCACTGCCTGTGGTCTGTAGGTCAGAGAAAAACTTGGAGGAGGTCACAGCTGATCAAATTTTAGGAAAGGGGGCTGTGACGGAACTTTACCTACCTAAACCTCTAAATGTCCTGTAGTCCTACCTACTTTACCCATAACATACACTGGGCCTAATCAGGTAACATTTATATGCTTATTTGTTCATTTAACCGGGAGGTATTGATTGCTATTATGAGCTATTCACTGTTCTTGACAGTAGAAAAAACAAGTCAGATACAGTCCCTACCCATATGGCAATAATGATCAAAAAATAGCATTAGTAATAACATGAATAATGGCTTCCATTTATGAAGTACATTATAACGTGCCAGACTCTGGGCTACGTACTTCACATATGGCACCTTATTTAGCCCTCACAACATTCCTGTCAGGTTTACACTAATCTGTTCATCTTATCGAGGAGGTGCCTGAAACTCAGAGAGGTTCTGTGACTTTGCCAAGGTCACAGACCTGCTGAGTGCAATTTGGAGACTTGAACCCAGATCCATTTGGTTCCGCAGACTCACTGTGACCTTCTTTCACAGAGAGAAGCAGGTTAGAGGAAGGAGCGTCTCTGGGCTACCAGGGACCTTCTGGAAGGGAAGAAAGGAGCTGATGAGCAAAGCAGAACAGCTGGTCTCGAAGTCCCTCACTCAGTGCAGTGTGCAGAGACTGTCCCACCACAGACGGCAGGAGCCCCGGCAGGGCGAGTGGTAATAAGTCCCAGCTCAGCATGCGGGCGGCGGCGACTGTGAGGAAGGGCCAGCTCAGGGCTTGCTTGGGCAATGGCCAAGCTGGTGGTGTGACATCTTTACTGTCTGATTAATAGAGTCCTCGGGACAGCAGGCATCCGAGGCAGCTCGGAGGTTACGGGCCTGGGGACCAGGAGAAATAAATAGCCTTAGACGTCCCCGGCCTGGTGAGGGAAAGATGCGGGGCCAAGACAATAGATCCGTCCTGCTGTCCACCGAGGGCTGGATGAGGGGAATAGCCTGGGCAGGGTGTCCTGGAGCCTGCTAGGGACAATGCTGACACTCTGGGGGAGGGGCAAGACCTGTCTTCCTGGGCCACTGGCCTGGGGAACCAGATCTTAGAGAGACCAGTGACAGAGCAGTGATCTCACCGGGCTCGGACTGCCTCTTTGGCTCCAGAGAGCGGCAAGGAGCCAGGAGCAAGGGGATAGCCAAGGACCCCCTGGCTGTCAAGTCTAGTCTGTGCCAGTGCGAGTGAGTGGTCCGAGGGCTTCATGCCAGGGCTGAGGCTCTGGCAATTGCTGGTGTTCCAGGCAGCGATGTCAGTCTGTGCCGGTGTGTCAGCTCTGGGCCTGGAGTCAGCAGGGCTGGCAGTCGGGAGGGAAGATGGACAGGAAGAAGAGGCAAGCAAGGACTAAGCACAATTTGAAAGGATGACTTGTCACCCACAAGGAGGAGCAAGACCAAAAGGGAACTTGTTGGGACCTGTGTCTGTCCAGCTGAGACCTGGTCTGTCTCCTGTTGCCTCTGATATCTGTGATCTGCAGAAGAGCTAGCCACTTTGCCAGGAAGCTGCACAATGGGCCCCACATTTGGAGAAGGCAAAAGGTGAGATCCGGTGGAGTTGCCCTCGTCTGGCTGCTGGCCTAAGCCCACAAGGTGAGACTGTCCCTGGGTCACACCCACATGAGTGGTGACCTTGCCCGATCCCACCCAGACTTGGGGGACACGAGGAGGCTGCTGTCCCACGTCTCATGTTTGGCTCCAATGCACATTCCTCTTGCAGCCATCCTATCCCAGAACCACATAGGAAAGGAAATTCTGGAAAATGGAGCTTGGCCTTGCTGAGTTAGCACAGCACAAAGCCTGCACAAAGTCCTTATTTTCTCTGAGTTTCAGTTTCTTTATCCATAGAACTAAAGATGGAATCCTCAATGGATGGACTCCTCTTTTAATGTTAAAAAACCCACAAGAACAACAATAACAACAACAATTATAAAACCCAACATTAAAAAAAACCTACAAAAGCAAACAAACACACCAAAGAAGGAGGAAAAAAGGTGAAGAGCTATATCTTCCTTCTTTTCCTCTTTGTGTATGAATACACATGAGGCCTCTTTGTGGGTGCCAGGTGGGAAGCACGTGGCCCAGGTCACCTCTCAGATCCCTCCCCCTGTGCCAGCGCGAAGAAGGCTGAGTTCCCAGGCAGATCTGAGCCCTCAGTTGACAGTGGGTGACCAAGCCCGGGACCAAGGTTCTCTGAGCCTCGGTGTCTCCATTTGTGTAACAGATAAAAGAGGGACAATTCTTTTTTTACCTTTCAGGGGCCTGTCAGAGGCTGGGACAGGGCTCAGAGTGTGTTAGACCATGACTCAAGGTCAGATTCATGGAAATCTCTGTGCGTGTGAGGATGGGTTAATGGTTAGTCTGGGTCTTGGCCTCCAGGGAGCTGCCCAGACTGTGGAGACAGAAGGGAGTTAATGGTGTGGAAACCACTTAAACCAAAGATTGTGGTGCTTGTGGGGGTGCAGATTCTGCTGAGAAACCTCATAGAGGGAGTGTCTGAGTCCCTGCTGTAAGGAACGAGTGCAGCTGTGATCAGCCTGGGTGGAAACATCCAGAGATAGGGAAAGGATGGGAGAGTACAGCATGTGTTTGGGGACTGGCAAGGGTGGTGGCGTGTAGGTCTGAAGGGGAAGGGCGATGGTGAAGAAGCAGGGGAAGGGCATCTTGCAGTCTTGAATGCATGCTAACGGTGCTCATCTAAGTTCTAGCTGGGATGGCAACTGGTGGGTAAGAATCAAGAGTACAGCATCAGGGGAGTACCCTAAGTTGGAACACCAAGTGAAACCCCCCTAAGTATTCCCATCAACTCTCACGGGAGCTTACCACCCTTTTCTCGGTCTATACTGCAGCTGGCTTCTTAACCCACTGGGGATCCTGAAGCCTCAGCCTAGATTGTCGATCCCTTTGCTCCAGGCTGGACCTCTCTGATTTCTTCTGCTCAGGGAGGGTCCTCTGGCCTTGGGCTCGTGGGTGGAGCGGAATTTATGGATGGTTTATAAGGCAATCATGGGGCTTTAGTGGTACCATGATAGAGATATTTATTCTGCAGAGATCAACACTACAAATGAAGGATTTCCTTCTTTGTACCATAGTTGGTTCCTCAGTTTCTAAAACCCATGTCGGGTATGTTGTGGCTGGTTGTCTTTCATAGGAACTTATGTTTCCTGCCGTATTCCTGTAGCATTCTTCTCTTTCCATGAACTCCCCACACCTTCCCATCTCTCCAGGTCCTTTGGGAAACTCCAAATTCCACAAACAATTCTTGGCTTTACTCTGTCTTTTCCAGACTCTGCCCTGGGGAGGTGCCCCCACATTTCACCCCCAGGGGCTCACCAAGTTACTTTCCTGTTTCATAGGAAGGCAGTGGCACATAGGATGGCTTTCAAAAGACTTAGTTTTCTTTCTGCTAAGCAAGTCGGCTAAGTTGGATTCAAAAGATAGTTCTGCAGGTATTAAAACTGATCATTGGGATGCCTGAAACAATATGGAAAATGCTGATGGGTTACATGCTGAGATCTTGTGCTCTCACTGCTGGGAATCAAATCTACAGAAACATTCGCCCAGGTGTATATATACGCATGTGTGATGGCGCAGGGGCACTGCTGGAGATAAACCCAGAAAATACTCTAATTCCCTGGCAATGGAGGGATAAATAAAATAAGCAGTGGAATGTGTATAATTGATACACATTGTACCGACACGGATGATTGTACTGACGTGGATATATGTTCACAAGGGTTGTTAAGTGAAAAAGTTGCAAATAGGAGTCTTTTTTGCAAGTTTAAAAGTGTGTGTGTGTGTGTGTGTGTGTGTACACATTTATAGACACAAAAATTGTCTGGAAGGACAAACCTTAAGCTGTTTATAGTAGCAGTCTTACAGGGTGGGTGTCTACGTGGAAAGAGGGGAAATGTTCCCTATATTTCTATGTTGTTTGTATTTCTAACCATAAGCACGTATCATTTATTTATAGTTTTTAAAATGAAAGATTTTTACAAAGAGAAAAATGCTTAGAATACAATGTCACATATAAATGGTGGGATGCAAAATTGTTTATACAAGGTGGTTCCAACTACGCAGAAAACCATGTCTGTGTGGATAGGAATGCAGTGTGAGGGGACTTCTTCTAAGAAGTGGGTGGTGGTGCGGGCAGGGTCCAGAGAGAGTTCTTTTTCTTCTTCCAGAAGGCTGGGGAGGGCTGTGATCTGGGACATCTCAAATTCTCCCCAGCACCTTCCTGCGTTTTACCCCCAACCCATGTTCCCATCACTTACAAGTGGCGGTGGGTATCAACTATTCAATTATTTTCAAATAGTTGAGCCTGGGTCTGGATTGAATAAATCACATCGATGCCAATTTCCAGGGAAGTCCTTTCATATTTTATGATTCTCTCCCCACCTTTCCCCCCTGCCTTCCTTGTGCTCCCGTTAATGAACCAGGAGACTCTGAATGCTGCTCGGACGTCCCCACTGCTAAGCCCCAAATGGAAATCCTGCTGCTGAAAGCATCGTAGTTTGGGGTTTTTTCCTTTCCCTCCTCACCGTCCTGGGGAAATTGATATGCAGGCAGGATTATGCTTTGTTTAAAGCTCAGCCCTGGCTTCTGAAAGAATACATTATCCAAATCGGTGCATGTGGTTGAAATTCTGCAAAACTCGCTTGTGTCACTTGTGGCTTGCCAATGAGATGGCCAGCTGGGTCCAGGCAGCATAAACACCCTGGATCAGAGTATAACCGTGGAAAACCATCCACGGCGGAATATTCCTGGAGTCAATAATTTATCGTGCTGGTGGTGGAAGGTAGGCCCACCGGGTACCTCTGCCACCACCATGGCCACCAGTATGCCACCGACTCCCAGTCTGAGGACAGATGCTGCTCCATCCCTCTCTCAAGCTCCTTTAAAATTAGCATTGATTCAAAGAACTGGTTGAACATGAATACAGAGGCCGGAGGTATTTTTCTTTTCTCTTTTCACTGGTGAAATGGTTGTAAAAGAACCAAGTCCCGCTGGAACTTGGAGTTTGGCAGCTGCAAGTGAAGGAACCGGACCTGTGTGGGTTTCTGCATCTCTGTAGGTTTAGAATCTCTGTCGCGGAGGGGACACGAGGAAGGACTCATTGGTGACAATTTGGGAACCGGTGCAGTCCCACTTGCTCTTTAAATGTTAGAGTTTTAATGATTTAGGAACCAAAAGAATAACTAAGGAGCCCAGCAGTCATTATCTCAAATAATGAGACTTTTTAATGCAAAATCAATGTTTGTTATAATGAAAATAGATTCCTCGGCTCCTGCAGGGCCAAATATACAAATCTTTTGTGCTGTTAAATAAAATGTGACGGCTCATTTTCAGGAGGATGGTGAGCATTTTTATTCAAGAGTAAAAATAAAATGTCAGAACTTATTTACTTTTATTAAGTGCTCATTCTCAATCAGATACTCTAATCAATATCTAATTGGAGGTGAGGAAACGGAAAATAATTTTTATGCCAACTTGGGAAGAAGGAAGGAAGGAAGGAGGGGAGAAGAAAAGAAGGCAAGAAAAAGACATATAGTACATTTCGGGTTGTAATAGTCAAGCGGATGTACAGTGCCAGATCTGTGCTGTGGTAGATGCTCTCGCCACGTTGTATCATCGGCTGTGCAATCATTCTGAGATTAGTGCTTCTGCGAGTCCTATTTGCAGGTGGCAAAACTGAGGCTTGGAGAAGATCCTGGTCCAGTCTCCTGTTAATTAGCAGCACAGCAGGGATTGAAAGCTGGGTGGGTCTGTCTCTTCAGCCTTCGCTCTTCATTACTCTGCGCATTTGCTCATTCCACTCTTTTAGAAAATGTCTTTTATTTTATTTTTAAGTTTTTTAATGAGTCGTATGTGAGAGGTTATCAGTGACAAAAGTTTTACTCTTATGAACAAAAAAATGGTAAACTAAAAATGGTTTTGGAGGGTAAAATTTTTTCTTAGATATATTGCCTACTTCTCTGTCTTGGGAAACAGTATAGTCTCCGATTTATGGTGGTTTGACTTTTCTTTCTTTCTTTTTTTTTTTAACTTTACAATGGTGCAAAAGTATGCACATTCAGTAGGAATCATACTTTGAATTTTGAATTTGAATCTTTTCTCAGGCTAGTCATGTGCAGCGCCACACTCTGCCGAGGGCAGTGGTACTGTGGCCAGCGGGCTGCAGGATCCCAGCTCCCAGTCGGTGATGGAATCACCAGGGTAAGCACCTGATCGTCTACAGCGCACTGTGTCATCAATCTATGATATTTAGTACAGTAAGTACATTAAATGTGTTTTTACTTAGGACATTTTCAATTTGTTGCTGGGTTTGTCGAGGTGTAACCCCACTGTTAAGTTGAGAGCATCTGTACATGGGGACATGGAACATAATTTGATTTTTTTATTTTGTAATTCAGAACTGGTTTCTAGATTTAACTCTCATATAAGGAATTTATAGTCTAACAAGAAGATGAAACACTGGAAGTGAGTCGAATACATAGCTTTAGTTCCTTGTTACTAAGTGCTTTGGGCAAGCCCCCCACTCCTGCTGCAAGAGACTGGATCTTGCACTGTTCTTGGCTTTGAAGTTATGGGAGGTCAATTACATCAGTTTTAAAAAGAACCCTTTAAACTTCAAACTTACCTGCAAAATGGCTGGGCTGCCTCAGTGGGGGACAGAAGGCTCATCTCTGGAGGAGCTCAATCAGAACCAGGGTAGGACTGGTGCAGACGAAAGGAATTGGACTGATTATCTTCTAGGTCAGTCACAAGCTTCCTCTATAAAGGCTGAGAAAATATGTATTTTAGCCTCTGCAGACTGCACAGTCTCCATCCCAAGTATTCAACTCTGCTGTTTTAGAAAAAACAGCCATAGATAGTACATAAACAAGTGACTGCGGATGTGTTTCAATAAAACCTTATGAAAACAGGTGGAGGGTCAAATTTAGTCTATGGGCTTTAGCTCGCTAACCTCTGTTGTAAGTTCTTCCAGTTAGAAACTTCATGATACTCTTCCGGTTCCTTGTGTTGTTGTGCTGGGCTGAGCCCTAGATTCAGGGCCTGATATAATCAATGATAAAGAGCGAATTCTTGCATATTTCTTAGCACATGCTAGGCACCTTTCTAAATGCTTTATAGATGTTAACTTCACAGCAAACTTATAAAGTAGTGTGCTACTTAAGATTTCTTCAGAGAAAGAGAAACAATAGGATATAGACCTGTTGTTATAGAGGGCATGATAGATAAATAGAGGTGTGGATATATAAGAAGAGATTCTTTGCGGAAATTGGCTCACACAGTTAGAGAGACCGGGAAGTCCTGATGGCTGCCATCTGTAAGCTGGAGAATCAGGGAGTCAGGAATATAACTCAGTCCAATTCCAAAGGCCTGAGAACTGGGGTGGGGCTAGGGGATGTGTACAAGATGGTTTATATCCAGAATCTGGAGTACTGTCATACAAAGGAAGGAGAAGATGAAGGGAGAGAGCAAATTTATTCCTCTGCCATCTTTTGTTCTATTCTGATTCTCAGTGGGTTGGGAAATGCCTACCCATGTTGGTGAGGATGAACATTCTCTACCCAGCCTACTGATTCAAATTCCTTCCAGAAACACCCTCATGGACACATCTGGAAGTAATGTTTTACCAGCTATCTGGGCATCTCTTAGTTCACATAATTTGACACATAAAATTAAACATCACGAGAAGGTACAAATATAATTATTGTTCTCACTTGACACACAAGGCAACTGAAGCTCAGAGACATTTCATAGCTCATGCAAACCCAAGCAGCTCATAAGAGGTGGAGCTGGCTCTCAACTCCAGGCAGTGTGGCTTCAGAGTCTGTGCTTCTAGCCACTAGGCCGACCTTCCATTTACTGTAACACTTTGGGTGAGCTACTGCTCCCCATCAAACAGCAAATCTCAGCCTTACAGCCTTGCTGCTGTGTGAGCTCAGATAAGTCACCTACTTTCTCTGGACTTTGGCCTCCTTGCTGAAAAAGGGGATCATGAGATTTATTACACAGGACTCTCGTAAGGCTACGTATGATTTGTGAAGGCATCTCATCTAGAACCTGGAACACAGCAGGTGCCCAGTGATTTCTGGACTAGGGATTGCTGAGAAATGAAGAGGGTCTTGTCCCAGCAATCAAAGTGAGCATCCTGTAGGTCTTCGTTTTAGACTTTAAGTTTGTAAAATTGTGGCATTCCTACCAGGGCCTGCTGTAGCCTTCACTGTTGGATGGCTGGTCTGAATTATGCTCTCGGCAGTAGGTCTGCTCTCTAGAGGCACCTTCTGTAATGGGGAACTCTGATCCCGAGTCCTGGCCTGTGAAGTCTCCAGCTCTGGTTACCACAGTGTAGGCCTCGAAAACAAGATAATTTCTGTGGCCTTCACACCGTGAGATAAGGCAGGTAAAGCATTTCTGTGTGATGCGACTCATGTCAATAGTCAAGCAAGAGCAGTCGCTGTCTCTTTTGAAGCGTGTCAAGGGCCCCTTTGAGCCAGGGTCTCTGCTCAGTATTTTTTACACATTATGTCATTTTAACCTCCTAACAACCCTACGAAATCATTCTATTATTATCCACGTTTGACAGAGAAGGAAACCAAGGCTCAGATTTATTCAGCCACTTGCCCAAGATCCTAATTAAGTGGTGGAGCCATGATTCAGCCCTAGGAAGCCTCAGTCAAAAGCCTGTGCTTTAACCCTGTTTGCTGTCTCTGTGATGTCAACAAATCCTATTTGCTTTTACCTGCAAACCACAGCTCAAACCCAACTTCCGGCCACCACTGCAGCTACGACTCTAAGCCATGATTACTGCAACAGCCTGCCAACTAGTCTCCTTGCTTCTGTTCTGGCATCTCTACTTCCCCTCTCTTTCCTTTTCTAAAAATAACAGTCTATGTGATTCTTTAAGAATCAGCTCTATTGAGATATAACTCGCAATAAAATTCGCAGATTTTAAGTGTAAAATTCAATGAGTTTTGACAAATGCAAATAGTCAAGTTCACCACCACCACAATCGGGACATGGAACATTTCCACAAGTGTGTGTTTGTAATAAACTTTAAATCAAATCATGTCCGTCTTCTGCTCAACGTTTTTAAAGAGTTCTCATCTCCCTTAAATAAAAGTAAAAACCCTTACACCGTGCCACAGGGCTGTGGTAAAGGAAAAGCTGGGTTTACCAAACGGTTTTACATGCTGCTTGGTAACAAAGGAAGACCGTGTTTGTTATTCCAGAGGATGGCAGGTCTGGGGAAAAGCACATGATTAGCTCTGATCCTCAGAAAGTCGACAGAAGTGATGTCCACATCTTCCAGGCCTGGACCTGACCTCTGTAGAGAGAGATGCCTGGTGTTTCTCTACACTCGTTGCTGGCTTAGTTTGAAGGACCCCCAGGGACACTCTGAGGCTTGGAGGATCTGAGAATTACTTAGAAAGCTGAGGTGGGTTCACAGGGGGCTGGGAAGTGAGCAGAGACACGCATCTACCCTGTGAAGCCTCTGAGACTTCAGAGGAATTAGTAGCATAGCAGCTAGTATTTCTGTGACCAGTGTAAAGGCCCTGCCCACCCTGGCCTCTGCCGCACTTTAGGCTTATCTCCCACTGTCCTTGCCCAGACTCTCTCCACTCCGGCCACACTCAGCCCTTTGTTCTTTGGCGAACACCCCAGATGTGGTCCTGTCTTGGGGCCTTCTCAATTTCTGTTTCTGG
Source organism: Hystrix cristata (assembly GCA_004026905.1). Lineage (NCBI taxonomy): Eukaryota > Metazoa > Chordata > Mammalia > Rodentia > Hystricidae > Hystrix > Hystrix cristata. The sequence goes on along the minus strand of PVJO010008612.1, from coordinate 59,715 downwards.
CAAGTTGAGAAAGCCTCCCTCCCCCAGTATTCCTGTTTGTATCTCTAGAATCTGTGCCTATTATTTTCTGCGTGTAAGGGATTTCAGAGATGTGATTAAATTAAGGATCTTGAGATGGGGAGATTATCTTGGATTATCTGAATGGGTCCAAAGTCATCACCAAGTGTCTTCGTAGGAGGGAAAAAAAGAGACTTGATTATAGAAGGGAAGACAGTATAATAATCGAAACAGAAATTATAATGATGCAGCCAGGCGCTGAGGAATGTTGAACGCTGCAGCCTGGGGAGCTGGAGGAGGAAATGAACCCCCAGCCCTGTCCTGAGCCTCCGGCGAGAACTAGCCTTGGATGCCTTGAGTTTAGCTCTCAAAGAATCATTTCAGGCTTCAGGTCTTCAGAACTGGAAGAGAAGAAATTTCTGTGGCTTTGAGCTGCTGAGTCTGGGGTCATTTTTCACAGCAGCTGCAGCAGCAGCAGCAAGAAACTCACACAGTGTTCCCTCTGTCTGAAGCGCCCCTGCGCAAGGTACCTGAGTGGCTGTCCCCCTTACCTGTTTTGTGACTTTGCCTGTTTATTTGTCACCTGCTCCGTGAGGCTTTGCCCAAGTACTGTATTTTGGTATGAACCTTGGGACATGACTGCCCCTTTCCTTTTTTTTTTCTTTATCTTTTTTTCTTTTGGTCTCCAGAGAATGGGATAATTGCACCACATATTCTGCACATTTATTTTTATTTACTTACTTCCTCCTCTCATTAGAATATAAGTTCCAAAAGCAGCAGGATTCTCACCAGTTTTGGCCACTGCTTTATTTCCTAGGGCTGTACCTGGCACAGAGTCAGCCCATAGTAAATATTTTTCAAATGAGTGTATAAATGGTCGGATGGTCAGGAGGCCACTTGGATGGGGCAGTCTTGGGTCCCAGGGCCAGCCAGGTATCCAGCACGTCAGGGCTCTTTGGAGAGATCTCTGGTCCAGCAGTCCCTTCGTTCATCATTTCCTGCATATGTCCAGGTGTGGCCCTCTGTGAGGGGTGGCTGGGGGAGATGTGAGGCATTCAGAGGCTCTGCACCTGCGAGCTGTTCTCTTCAGCCAGGACCAGATACGGAGTGTATGAGGATGCACAGAGGAAGTCAGGGCCAGGGAAGCCCGGCTGGGAGTACACAGGAGGCAGGGAGATTCCTCCAAGAGGGTCATCTGGACGGGCTGGGAAGGACATGGACTGGGGAGGGGAGAGGGTTCCTAAGGAGACACACCAGAGTGAGTCCAGTTCAGGGCAAGCGGCTCTGGAGCTGTGCTGGGACAGCCTAGAAGTTTCCTTCCACAGAGGTAGAGAGTGGGTGCTGGGGAAAATTGTGAGGTGGGCTTTCAAGGTAGACATAAAAGGCCTTAAGTGTCTTTCTAAGGAGAACATTCACTCTGCAGAGAATGTGGGGGAGTCAGTGAAGATTATTATAGAAACATTCGGAAAGGGGGAAAACATACTGGTTACCTGACATCAGACCTTGTCAACTATTTCCACTTTTCCGGGGGTTCTTCTAGGGGGTCCAGTGCGTAGGTGGATGCCCTGCGTAAGCCCGGCAGCCCCTCTGGAGTCACGCCTGTCCTTGCTACTCCTCACCAAGCTCCAGGCTTTGACCAGCATGCCGTGACTGCGTTCTCTCTCTGGGGGGAGGCTGGGTCCCCGGCCAGATTTCAGAATCCAGAATAAGAAAATCATCTCTGAGTCACGAAGTAGCTGAGGCCTCCTCACTGACCCGGGGAGAAGAGGGGCAGGATGACACTTCTGTGCTTGGAACCTCGTTGGTAGCACAGATAGGCTCAATATAGTTGATCTTCCTGTTGATAGAACAGCTGCCCATTTGGAGCATGCACGAGGTTCCAGGCATCGTGCTCAGGGCTCAGTACTCTTTTAACTTCCACGACCACTGGGCAATGTCAGATCCCTCCCACTTTCCAGAGAAGGAGACCCCCCGTCACACAGAAAGGTCACAAAACTAGTGAGTGCTGAGCCTAGACTGGAGGCCAGCCTGTCTGATTCCAAAGTTCAGGTTCTTAACGTCTGTGTAGTATTCCACTCTATGGAGGGGCTTCCTCAATTGGAGTCCATGAGCACCCAAGGATCATGGATAAATCCAAGGGTTTGTGAATGGAAACAGGAATAGAAATTACATCTTAATTTTCCTGGCTCTCTAACTGGAATGTAGCAAATCCTTCTATTATGAATGTAGGCAACAAACTGTATATAGTTGAATTAATCATGCTAGAACTTTCTCACCAGTACAAAGCCTAGATATTACAGTTGTTACAAATACCTTGAAATATAATCTATACAGGTTGAATATCCTTTATCCAAATGCTTAAGGACAGAAGTGTTCCAGATTTTGGATTTATTTATTTATATATATTCGCAGTACATAATGATTACTTTTATTGTGGGGAGTTTGTACCTGTACACAACACATATTAATTCCTCTTTTGTTCCCTTCCCCTCCTATTCCTCCCTGCTCCCTCCAACTCTTCCCATCTGCAAAAGCTCTATTTTCATTTTTTCCTCAATTCTTTGTTTTCCATCCCCTTCCCCTCTCCTCTCTCCCTTCTCCTTCATATCTTGTTTCCCTTCCCATTTGAAAAAGATTTCCCTACTTCCTATCACCTATTTTTTTATTTTGCTCTTTATTTATAATTTAGATTTCTCATATAAGAGAAACCATGTACTAGTTAAGCATACGTGTCTAATTTATTTCACTGAATATTATGATTTCAAGGTGCATCCATTTACCTACGAATGCCTCAAGTTTATCTTTCTTTATGGCGGAATAGTATTCTGTCGTGTATAAGTACCATATTTTCTTTATCCATTCACCTACTGATAGGCATATAGGTCATTTCTAAGATTTAGCTATTATAAATTGTGCCAATATAAACATGGGTATGCATGTATCGCTGTAAATGATGACTTTAACTCCTTCAGGAAGGTACCTAGAACGGGAATAGCTGGGTCAAATGCAATTTCTAATTTGAGCTTTTTTGAGGAAACTCCATACTGGTTTCCACAGTGGTTGTACTAGTTTATATTCCCACCAACAGTGTAGAAAGTTTCCTTTATCCCCACAGTAGATTTTGGAGTTTTTGACTAAGGATGCTCAATCTGAAGTTAAAGTTGAGAGTCCTTCTAGATCTTGCACTTTAGCACATTGATAAAGAAGCTCATGTGCTTCTACTTCACATAACTCGATTTTTAATATTTTGATAACTATATTTCCAAACAGCTGGTTCTCCTTGTATTCCTGCAGATACTATTTCTGCATTGTAAAACATTGTTCTATAGGCTTCAGCAGACTTCCAAAGACCCAGGGCACAAAAATGGCTAAGAACCCCTGCACGAAGGCTTCACTGATCCTTCATAAAGTTCTATCTTCCTCTTAGTTCCTCCACACCCACCTGGTGTTTTTCTTGAGCCTCATCCTGCCTGTGCTATAGTCACTGATGGACATGTCTAATTTCCTCTAGGTCCCGGAAGGCAAGACTGTGTCCAACTCATTTGTGTATTCCCCGCAGTATTGTTTGGTACATAACAGATGTATAATAAATGCTTGTAAACTTAATGAATAAGTGAGAGATGAACGAATCAATGAATGAGGGAATGAATACTGAGCAGTGTGGGGATTACCCTCAAGAGGGAATATTGACATGTTTTGAGTCCACTACATGCCAGCCACTAGGAGATTTCCTATCCATTATCACATCAAATCCCACAGCTCTATAGCAAGGAGATCTTGACATTCATTTGATAGATGTAAGGAAATCAGGGCTCGGAAAGGTTAAGCAACAAGCCCAGTAAATATTGAAAGCAAAGGATCTTAGAGTCTTTCCGCTCCGCTGCATGACCCCACCTCTAAGGAGGCACGACATGGTCAAATGCTGGAAGGTGGAGATAGTGTTACATGGGAAGTGACATAGAGTCACTGACTTATGTGTGACAGGGGACACTCTGTTCAGTAGCCCTCCACTTGGAGGATCTTCTTCAAGACACAGCCTAGGGCATGGATGGCGAAGCTTTTGGAGATTTCAATGATAACCAACAGCCCACTGTGGCACGTGTGTACCAAAAAGCTGAATGAAAGTGGCTGCAAAGAGCGGCAAAGAGAGGAGGAGCCATTTGTATATAGCTGACAGCTGCTGCCAATACTCTGCCAAAGGGCTCTGTGTCAGACTCCAATCAAGAAAACAAACAACTCCAGGTGTTTTGAATAGAGGGAGGGCATTGAGCGCAGGAAGTTATGGTGGAGGTTCGGAGAAACCTGTGAGGCAGCTTCTGGGGATTAGCAATGGCTACAAGAATTTGTATTCTTTCTTCTCCAGCAATAATGGACTGATTTATGGGATTTGGTAAATGTGAAATGTTTGCGGTAGTCTCTGAGGGTTTCCTGCAACTCGTTCGTCTTAATCCTGGAGGTAACTACAACCATTTTTGGTACTTTTCTTCTTTCATGCAACTTCTTAAGACACAGCAATGGATTTTTTTAATATATGTCCTTCCAGCCCTTCCAAAGTTGTGATAAGCGACATTCTCCTGGAATTCCACAGGAGTTTCTATTTTCCTGACTGAACTGCCCGAAGCAAGTCCTAGCATACAGTTGGCACTCAACAGGTATTTACAGTAGCTCCCCCTTATCTTTAGTTTTGCTTTCTTTGGTTTCAGTTTCCACAGTCAACCTTGTTCTGAATATTAAATGAAAAATTCCAGAAATAAATAACTTATATGCTTTTTTACTTATTTTCTATTTCATAAGTTTTAAATTATGTGCTGTTCTGAGTAATGTGGCGAAATACCATCCAGCTCTACCCTGCCTGGGTGTAAATCATTCCTTTGTCCAGTGTATCCACATTGTATATGCTGCCTGCCCTTTAATTACTTAATACTCATCTTTTTATCAGATAGGCTGTGGCAGAATTGCAGTGGCTACAGTCAAGTAACCCTTATTTTACCTGATAATGGTTCTAGAGTACAAGAGTAGTAATGCTAGCAATTTGGATATGCCAAAGAGAAGCTGTAAAGCACTTCCTTTAAGTAAAAGGGTAAACGTGTTCTACTTAAGGAAAAAATTATATGCTGAGGTGGCAAAGATCTACAGTAAGAACAAATCTATCTATGAAAGTGTCAAGAAAGAAAGTAAATTTGTGTTGGTTTTGCTGTCATAACTCAGACTACAAAATTTATGGCTATGATATGTGGCAAATTCTTAGTGAAGATAGAAAAGACATTTTAGTTAAGAAAATTCTCAGTTAAGATAGAAAAAACTTGCGTGTGTATGTATAGGGAAAGCAATACTATATATATTATATAAACATATATATATGTTATTCAGTACCATCCACAGTTGGACATCCATTGGCATCTTGAAGCATGTCTTCTTTGATAAGGGGGGTTTACTACAGCGAAGGAATGAGTAAGCATTTATATAGTTTGGTCTAGAATGAATCCATATGAAATGTAAAGACATATCTTAAGAGGCTAGAAATAGTGACCTCAGTGATTTCTAGCTTAAAGATTTATTAATGCCCTAGTGAGGAGGGCCAGGTATAGACTTCAGACTCATTCTGTAGTGTGTTGGTAGTGTCCCCTGTCTATACTTATACTAAAATTTAACATTTTGGAAAACTCCAGGCAGTTCATTCCTCAATGTGGGTCTCGTCTATTAGACATTGAGTCCAAAGAACTACACCAACCCTTGTTAAGGAAAAACAGGGTCAGAGCTGGGGATACCTTCCGAGGTTTGCAGTTCTGAACCGTCTGATTGGTCACATGCACAACCCTTTTCCATAAACAGCACTCGGTACCAGCAGGGCTCTGTGCTCACACCTCTTCATGACCACTGCTCTGAATCCTTATGACAATCCCATGAAGTAAGGGTCACCTTCCTGTTTACAGACGAGGAAACAGGCTTACAGGGTCTCGTGGACTTGCTCAAGAGCATCCAGCTAAGACAGAGCGAAGATATGATTTCAAGTCTCACCTCTTGGACTATCTTCCCAGCTCACGAGTACCCAAGCTTTCTCTCGGGTCTGCCACCACTTTCCTCTGGTTTTTGGATTGGGGCCCAGTAGCCAGAGCTGTATTTGTTTGGCAAGAATACAGAGGGGAACTACAGTCCATGTTCCTGAAGGCCCCTTCCCGATACTCACAGCCTCACCTCAACCATGTGTCTTGGAGGTTATCCAGACTACTCTCAGTGTATCCTTTGTCCTTTTTTGTTAGTTACCACAAAATCCCCAGACTCCCAGAGTATCTCACCTCCTCTTCCCTCTACTCTTTACTAGGTTCCGTATTTTCCCCAGTATGACCCAACTCTTTCTTCTCCGTACTTCTGAAAACCTCCCACTGTGTTTTCTATGGTTAATCAGCAGCCGAATATCCTATATTCTCACCCTGACCCCTAAATGTTCCCCTTCTTACTCTGGAAACATAGCTAGCTTTCCTGGGAGGATGCTGCCTCCCCCACAGGCCCCTCAAGTAGTAGCTGTTCTTGTTTCTGCAGCTCTTGCAACTCTGGGCCTGGTAGGTGGAGTATGTGTCCTCCCTGCTCCTCACGCCACTTTCAGATCATTCATTCCCATGCAGCCCCCGAACCGTGGCTTACAAGTCACGCCGTACTTCCCCTTACAGTCATCTGTAGACCCTCAGTCACTGTCCTCTACCCTGCCTTGCACATATTTAAATCCTGCACACTCTTTCTCCAGCGCTGCCCCGTCCCAATCCTTGGTGATTTCTCTATACACAAAGACAATCCTTCTCTTGGCTTCGTGTCTCCATTGGCCTGGCTTTCTTTATTCCATCATAGCTCTACCTTTCATCTCCAAGATCATACATTAGTACTGATCGTTAAAAACACCTGTAACCCTCTCAAATCCCATGCATTGTTTTTGAACACCCCCCACTTCCCTTTGCACCTCACTCTGCTTTGGGAGGTGTCATTGTGCGGTCTCCAGGTGAGAGGGAGCTGTTCTCTGACAAAAGGCAGATGGCTTCTTCTGGCATAGGGGGATCAGGAGGAATCTGAGGTTCAAGGTTTTCAAGCTAGTAAACATGAATGTCCTCATCCATTATGTCAGGGTTCCACTCTTTACCTGTTGCAGACTTAAGACACCCATCAAAGTATGCATTCATTTCCTTTGCAGTGTTCACACTTAATGATCAGATGTCCTGGGCTCAATTTTTCCGCGCAGTCTATCCTGTGGCAACAAGTGACGAGACACCTTTAAAGATGCCCTGAGGCCTTTTGGCCTTCCAAGCGCACCTTAAGCTGGCAGGTAGCTTACCTGGGCCCACTGTTTTAGTCTGGCAAGGCTTTCAAGGCCACCAAAAGCAGCCAACGCTCGCCACAATCCTTATGACTTCCTTTAGACTGATCAAAGACCACAGCCTCTCAACAGCCTGATGCCTTGCTTCTTTCTATACCTCATCCCAGCAACCACAGTTTCAAGTTTAGTATTTTTGAAGCTCTGCATACCAGAGATTAGCAACAGCAATGAGGCCCCTACTGACTTCAGATGGGTGGTGATCCAACTCCTGAATCCCAGCCTGAGGGTCTACTTTCTAGGGCCATATCTAGTACCAACTGCTCGAGTCCTGGTTTCCAGAAAGCAGGTTTCCTGGGGGCAAGAACTGATATGATTATACTGAAATTCCAGGGTAGCAAGAGTGAGGGTACTGGGGAACGACCAGGGAGAGGGAGAGAGAGAGAGAGGCAGAGAAAGAGAGAGACAGAGAGAGGGAGGGAGAGAGAGAGGGAGGGAGGGAGAGAGAGAGGGAGAAAACAAATATATGGCAACATAATAGGAGCTGTGCTAATGCACAACTTTGTAACAGTGTAGCTGCTGGCTTGGTCTTAGTATACCTTTTGGTACAGGGCACTCAAGCTAGATCTGAAGAGACTGGTGGAAGATCTGCTGATCCCTGATAAAAGCTTGTCCCATGACCTGTCAACTCTGCTGCACTTCTGGGTGGTGTCGTCCATCCTTTCAGTGAGCCCGAAGAATTCAGAGTCTTCACTGTTTGGTGTGGAAGCACAGGGGGATCCGGATGCCTGCAGGAGACTGCAGAGCTCTAGGGTGCACACGGCGGTGGCCGGGGTACAGCTCCCTCAGAGAGTTAGTCAGTGTGGTGGCAGCTGGGGCAAAGCAAAAAGTCAAGGGTGCTAGTGGCTGGGAGTGAGACTCTCCATGCTTAGGAGATTGTGAGGTGGCCTATGAGAGGAAGATCAGATGAGGTCATTCCTTGGCTCAGGCCCCTGCAACCTCTTACCTCCACGTGCCCCCAGACCGTGCCCTGTCTCTGGTTCCCCTCGCTCCTCTTATTTCCACTCTTACTCCCGCCATGGTTAATTTTCTTTGCAACACTGAATGCCCTGCATTTCCTCAACCCCTCTTGCCTGCTTTGCTCTTCGTAGCACTCTCTCCTCACATACCTGACTAGCTGCCTCCTTAATTTCCTTGAGTTTCCTGTTAAATGTCACTTCATTTGGGAGGCCTCCTTGAGCCACTTTGTATGAAAGGGTAATTTATTCCCTGTCCCCACCTGTCCCTCTCTTTCACTCTGCCCTGCTGTTTGCTGTCCCGACAGCCTGTGCTGGATGGCTGAGGTTTCTTGTCTCGCTCCCCTGAACGAGATCGTCAGCATCCAAAGGCAGAGGCTTTTTGTTACCCCCATGCCTAGGGCAGCCTTGGCACGCGGGTGCTCCATAAATCTTTGTTGGATGAATGAATGATTGAGTAATGAGTGACTACTAACAAATCCTATGCCCCAGGCCTTGCTAATTCGACCGGAGAGGACCCTTGATTCAACATGGGCAGTATTTCTTGTTGTTTTTGAGACAGGCTCTTGCTATGTAGTCGAGGCTTGCCTTGAACTCACAGTGGCGCTCACGCTGGCCTCGAACTCAAGGTAATATTCCTGCCTCAGCCTCCAGAGTGCTGGGATTACAGGCACATGCCACCATGCTCAGCTTGGGCCCACTGTATTTTCTCTTCTTCCTGGAAATTTGGATTTGGGCTTAAGAGCAGGCAAGGCTGTGGAGGAGCAGAAATTCAGCCCTGTGCATTCAGGGCCAGAGCTGGTCTGTAGAGAAGCTGTAAGGAGGCTTGCAAAGATTGCAAAAGAGTCTGTGCTGGCTTCTTTATCCTTTGGAGCCAGGAGACACTGCAGGACTCTCCTTTCTGCACTAAGTAGAGTGTTTTTATTTTATTTTGAAAAACATTTTCATTGTTTGGACATTAGAGTCAGATGAAGATATATACTATATAACAAAACTAGATTTTGGTATAATAATTATATTAACAGACATTGTTGACCTTAGTTCTTTAATTTTTTTTTAAAATTCTATTAGTACACGTTTGCAGTACATTCTGGAGTGTTTTTAGTTGCAATTAAATTCTTAGACAACAACACTATCATGTGTTGAACATCACTAAACAGCAGGAGTGGCCCTGAGCCTCACTGTCCTCTGCGAGACCTAGGCAGGCCACTTCCTGCAGAGGGGGCCACACAGGCCCGCTTTGTCCGCAGAAGCCCGCAGCTGGCACAGAGCCCTGGTCGCAGGAGTCTTCCTGGATTTCCGAGGCTGCAGCTCTGAGGCTGCCTGAGGCTCTTCCTGGCACCCAGGGGATGCCCCAGCTGCCCTGGAGCCCCAGGCCTCTCCTCCTCACACAGGCACGCGGCACTCCCCCCACCCCAGCTGTCACTACGGGGTCGCTGCTCCTTGCTACCTTGGCGCCCCAGGCTCCAGGTCTAGCAAGGCTCCCGCCTGGGCCTCATCGCTGCCTCTCCCCGACCCCTGCATCTGGCTTCTTCCCTTCCGGTCTCCTGAGCGCCACAGTCCCTCCCCCCAGGCCTGACCCCAGAGCACAGAATCTATTGTCCTCCTGCATCCCAGCCAACCCCCAGCCCAACCTGACAGCTCCTCCATTACGGATGCACATTTACAAACAGCTCATTTACATAGAACACAAGGAAACTGCTTCTGTCTTCAGAAAAAAAGGAGACTCCCGGTCACTCACAACAGGGCAGATCTGGAGATGACAGAGCCTCTTGCCCTTTCTCCTCTTTCTAGGCAGTGCTGGGGGGGAGCACGAGGCCAAGGATGAGGTGAGGGGTGGAGGGAAGAAACCAGGTTGAGCACAAAGACATGAGGTGCTGGGCAGATGGGTGTTATTTAGTGTCTGTGTTTCTTTTTAGGGCAAATTTATGTCTTATCTACATAGGCCATTATGAAATCATTAGGGTTTGTTTTTAAAATTCTGCTCAGTTCCCTCCCACTGCTCACTGTTGCCCCCATTCTCTCTCTGTGTCTCTCTGTCTCTGTCTCTCTCCACACACACACACACACACACACACACACGGCCTCTGGTTTTTATTTCAGAGTTCACACTCATGGGTTGAAAGGCAAAGTGTGCTGCGGGAAACAGAGCTTTGGAGGTAAGACGCCTCATGTTTGACTCCCAGCCTCGTTCTCCTACTGGTATAGGGTGTGCTGACATTTGGCAAGGGACCCGCCAAGGCCTCGGTTTTTCTGCTGGTAAAATGGGGACAGTGGTGGTTTAGAGGAAGGGGCACGAAGGGCTAGCATGCGAAGCACTTTGCGTAGCCTCTGTACATGATGAAGAAAGCGTAAGCGGTAGTCATTATTGGGATTTAGAAAGCAGAGAAAGTCAAGCATGCGCGCCGTCCTGGCCTCCTCTCTACCCTTCTGGGACACCACGCCTGGCTCCTGCTCCTGCTCCGCAGGTAGAGGCCCTTTGCTCTCTGCTGTTGTCAGGTCCTGTTCTTCTCTGGAAATGGCCTGGCCTTCTTGTTCGGTTTTTTATCTGCTGGTTCTCGCTCCTCCTCCCCCTCAGTCCCCGCCAAAAGGTGACAGAATGTGGACTATGGTGGGATCAGGGTGAGCACTGCAACGCAACAGCGCCGAGCCCGCTGCATGAGCCAGGCATTACAATGAGCTCTGTGTTGGTGATTGGACTTGGTCACTCACTTGATGAACTTGTGGCCGGCAGCTCCAGCTAAGCCCTTGAAAGTTCTCTGAACCAGTGTCATGATCCATTAGTGATGTCTGCCGTGGGTGAAGCCATGGGGTATCAAGACTCCATTTATCTTCTCAACTGGGCACAATTGGGACTGGGTAGAAGGGACTCTGAGCTCAAGTTGGAGCAGGTGGGCTTGCTGTAGAAGAGACTCCCAAGCAGATGTCTGTAGAACAAGCAAGACTAGTCAGTGAAAGAGGGATGGGCATGGTGCTCTGGGCAGGGAAACAGCATGGGCACGAGATAGGAAGCATTGTGGCGGGCAGATGGGTACTACCGAAGCTTAAAGCGGGAGGCAGAGAGATATAGAAGATGAAGCAGGAATGTAATAAATGAGCACCTGTAAAGCATTTAGAGCACATAGTAAGTGCTCAATAAATAGTAGCTGCCCTATTGCTGTTATTGTCATTATGACGGGACAATTTCAATGAACGTTTCCTGGCTGACAAGCAGAGGACAAGGCCAATGGAGCTCCAAGGGGATACTGCTCAGTAAATCCCAATTTGACTTATAGGCAGACTGATCAATAATCAATTGACTCAGGGACACTCCAGCCATGGTAAGTGACAATGTGTCAGGGTAAAATCACGAACACCCAACCCCAAGTCCAAGTTCAGATAAAGGCTGTTTTTCACCTCCTTGATGAAGTCCTCCTGGTTTCTCCAGGCCCATGAGCAGCCTGCTAGAAGCATCTGTTATTGGTGGCCTCTCTTTGTGGCTTAGCCATGTTCTGGAGAGGGGCAGCCCCGGAAAGAGCAAGGGCTGCTGGACAGAGAGAACGGCAAAGAGAAAGCTTCTGTTTATCCTTTTCCGTGGAAGTCGCGCTGACTCCAGCAGGAGGCAAAGGAGAAATACTTGGTTGGGGCTGAGTGGTCCCTGTGATGTGTATTATAATGAGCCTGAAGAGTTGGAATGGACCCGCAGGAACTGTGTGAGGACTGGGACACTTCTGGTTTGTGAGCCGAGGGAGGAATGACAGAGGGGCCGGGGGCACCTAGACAGCAGTTGAGCCTCACTGCGTCCATCAGCCCATCGCCTCGCCATACCTACTGTGGTCGCTTAGAGGTCCTCTGTCCCCAGCAGTCAGCAGGAGTCCCCCAGCAGGGATACAGTTGTCTCCTCTGTGCTGCAAAGGGGTGGCTCAGCCTAGGACTCTTCCTGATGCTGGCATTTAGGGTCTTGTCTGCCGACTCTCCCAGGGGCTGCTCTGAAACGCTGACCTAGCTCACCCCCCACCAGAACTGGAGTGGGTGAGCCCCTGTTCTCTGAGCCTCTGTTCTCTGCATTTCGCTGCCTGACTTGCAGAATGGAGGGGCTGGGCCACCCTCCCAGGCTTCTCTGCACGGGATGAGTTTCCATCTCTTTCTTTCCATCTTTAGGGTTCCTGTCCCTGCTCCCACCCCCTTCCTCCCTGGGAGCCTAATTGAAGAGGCTCCGCCTGGCAGAGAAGATGAAAGCTTTATCTTCCAAGTCCATCCCAGAGCGTGTTAAGATGATGGATGAGTTTCCAGACCTGCTTGCTCCTCCCAGTAACATTAACAAAATTGCCTTTCAGGGTCCCCACTTCCACATCAAGATGGCCTGCAGTAGAGATGGGAGACTCAAGCTTTGGCACTCGATGGTGAGCATTAAAGTCATTTTAAGGCTGCATTTAGGGTTTGCACTCCCTGTGTGCAAGCCAGTCCCATCACTGGCATCAGAATAAGATGAATGATGTTTGTTTAAAAGCTCTTTGGTGCAGCCTGATTGACCATTAGAAACGCTGAGCTTGGAGCAGGGGTGTGTGGACCGAGTTTCTGGGTCCAGATGGGACTCATCAGTGATGCTGTCCACTGGTCCTCCTGGGTCACAGCCAAGTCTTTTCCTTTAGGCGTCTCAAACCTCTTTCAGGCTTATGCTGTCAAGAGACCAGAGATGTTACATGGGTACGAGAGTCCTGCATTGGAACCCAGTTCTGAAATTCGTTGCTGATTGAGCTTGGCAGAACCTTCCCAGCTTGAACATACATCATCAGCAACCCCAGCTATGAAAGAAGTGGGCAGCGATCTGTTATGGGTTGAATTGTGTTTCCCCCAAATACATTTTGTGGAATCCTAGCCCTCCGCATCTCAGAATGTATCCCGATTGAAAGACAGGTTCTTTACAGAGGTTAAAATGAGGTTATTGGGGTGGACCAGTATGATTGGTGTCCTTTACAAAGGAAAAATACACCCACACACACACACACACACACACACACGGAACTCATGTGAAGATGAAGGCAAAGATTGGGGTGATGTGCCTCCAAGCCAAGCACTGTACATTAAATGATTTTAATGCTCACTGTCGAGCGCCAAAGCTTGGGTCTCCCATCTCTACCCAAAACCACCAGCAGCCAGGCATGAGGCATGACGCCAGCCCTGAGGTGCCCTCATGGCTTTCAGAAGGAACCAGGCCTGCCAGCATCTTGCTCTTGATATCAGAGAGCTCTCCAGCACTCTCAGACAATACATGGCTGGTGATGAAGCCACTCGATTCGTGGCCATGTGTTATAGCAGTTCCAGGAAGCTAAGACCGCAGCTAAAGCCATGCCTGTGATGCTCCCTGCATCCATTCTAGGGTTCAGTGTCGAGGACCAGCTGGGACAGGACAGCTGCAGTGAGGTGACCGCTTTCTGCTGCTTCTAAAAAGCCCGGAGGGTGGGACTCGAGCCTCTGGGTAGAAGTTGCAGGCTGCCTTTGTCATTAGCCGACAATGGTGAAGGGCCCAAGACTCCAGAAGGAGCTGCTGGTCTTTTGGGAACAGGTGGGTGGAGGTGGGCTGCGTGCCACCGGACGAGCCCAGGTAGAGCTCTGGTGCCGCGGGGGTTAGTGCCATCTATGACTCAGGCTTGGGGCCTGGAGCCCATCTGGAGATCCGGAGCAGGAAACAGAGGTGTCTGATTCCGGGAAGTCACGGGCAGTGGCGTGAGTGGATACAACCTCAGCTTCATTGACGTCCTAGATTGGCTCTCCCTCCAGGAGAGTTCTTTTTCATTACACAGAAACTTATCCACTCAAAGTCGGCATTAGTGTGTTTCTAGAAAAGTAAAGTTCGAATCCTTGCGCACCTGAATATGTGAAATATAGACCCATTAATATTACTGAGCACCCTACAAAGCCACTTTGCTAACTACCCTTTATCGACCCCACTGGCCATCCTGCTTCTGTGTGTAGTATTACTGTCTCCACTTACAGATGAGGGAAATTGAGGCACAGAGAAGCCACGTGGCTCACCTAAGGTCACAGACACAGTTAGTGGTAGTGCCTGGACTGAACATGAGAAGTTTAGTTTTAGATATCACAGTGGCGAGGGCTGGTACCTAAGAGCCTGGTACCGGTGATACCAAGTCCTTCCACGAAAGGCTGATTAATGTCTGGGAGAAGAGAAGAGTGCTGGAGATCACCAGGTACCCTTGAAAGAACAGGGGTAGTCACGATGTCGTTGGAGGCTTGAACGACTTGCCTCGGCTGCGAGGTATCAGTCGGGAATGGCCTGGTGGTCTGCAGGGTGTGTTTATGGGAGGACACTTGTTTGTTCGACAGAAGTTTGGGCGGTTGAGCAAGGAGCACATACTCTGTAGGTCCTGGGATGGGGTTGGGAGAGGACAGCGTGTACTTGTGGGGACAGAAGATGGCTGGGCCTAGCAGTGACTTCCCCCACCCCTCCCCCACGTGGCAGGTAGCACCAGGTGTTTTCGGCAAAGGCACAAGGGAAGGCCAATCAGCTCGAGTGAGCTGGGCTGTGCCGGGGCTGGGGATTGCTAGGGATTGCTCTTGCAATCAGGGCATTTCACACAGCAAATTGTGGTCATTTAGGCTTCTCTACGGCAAGCTTAATTTTAGGCCCAAGCACGGAGGATATTCAGAGACACAATGAGGTAATTTCACATTTTAAAGCAGAGAATGCAGTGTAAATTAGTAGAAAAATCATGACACTTATAAACCCGTTCTAAAGATGTATTGTTCCCTTTTCTTCTGGGAGAAAAAAAAATCAGTGTCTATTAAGATTGAATTAACCACTGGAGGAGAATTCCTCAGATGGCCAATTCATAAGGAGAGATCTATTTTAAACTCGGTCGAAAGGCTTTTGCGGAAAGTGGTGGGAAAAGCGCTCCCAGGGAGAGGCAGGTGCGCTCACGGCAGGCCCTGCACCTGGGCAGGGAGGGCCAGGCCCACTCAGGCCTGGGAGCCTGGGTTGACCCCTCGGGGTGCAGCTTCTGAGTGGCCCAACTGCTGAGGTCAGGTGGCCCCCAGACAAGGCTTGAAGTACAAATAGTGTACTTGGGAGGTGAAGGTGGGGGCGGGGATGTAAAAGGCCCAAGGGAGGGCAGCCAGTGAAGGGGACAGCTTCAAGCCAGCTACCTCTGTGGGCACCCCTGGGTGCCAGCCCTGATGATGCTCCTGGGGGTTACCCCACAACAGGTGAGGGAGTTGTGTCTCTCTAGGGGAAGAGGCACAAGGCGAGGAGGCTGGAGTATTTAGCATACCGAGTCCCAAAAGTCCTTCCTGGAAGGCTGCTCCAAGTGGTTTTAATTCTTGGTATTACTCTGAAGAAAGTCCATCAGCTGGAGACAGCCCTGAGGCATTGAAGCAGGTAGAGGGGAGTCCAAGAGCCTCGGTGCCCGGTCACTGGTGCCATTATCCCCGGCCCTATGCCCAGGGTCTTCCTTCATTTCTTTTATTCCATATAGGCAGGTACTATGCCGGCTCTCAGGGTCATCCTAGCGGCCATCACAAGGAGATGAGTTCTAGGTTCTAGTCCCAACCCTTTTTCTGGCAAACTGTAACCTTGAGCTCCTTTGTCCTTCTCTCTGGGTTCCGATGTCCCCATGAAGTCCCAGTGATGTCCTTCAAAGTTCTTTACTCTGAAACAATGGCTTAGATGACAGGGAGGTGGAAAGAGGGGGAGAGGTGACAGGGTCAGTCCGGTCCCCTTGCAAAGCTTTCCCAGCGCCCAGCTCAGCGCTTGGGCCTCGCGGGCCAATAAAGCTTTGGGAGTGCAGCTGGACTGTGGGACTGGGAAGCAGAGATCACACTGTGACCTTGGGAGCTGGAGAGAAGCCACAGAAACTGGCTGATGGAATAGCCCCATGGTCCTGCAAACGCTGAGCGGGGAGAGACAGCCCCAGGTTCTAGGCCTAATCTTGGGGTCTAGGATAGCAGCATCCCTTTTCATTTTCAAAGTGAAATCCATCTAAAGATGAAGCCATCAGAGAACGAAAACATACATCTCCCTCCACATGGCGAACATCTGCACATAGCCTGTGGGCAGGGCACTTCCTGCCTTCTCTGAGCACGCCCGCCTCATCTTATCACTCAAGTTAAAGAAGTCTTTTGGAGCCAGTGAACTTTTCATGAAGAAACCCCCAGTGCCAGAACCCTCCTTGCCTCCCCCATGCCCTTTATAATAAGTCTCCATTTCATTTTTAAAGAGAAAATTAATTTTAATGTCGATTAAGGAGATCCAGATGACAGAGCCCAAGAATTCCGTTCTCAAGGAAACTCAGGGCCCAGAGCTCCTCCCCAGACCCAGGAGCAGGGTGCAGAGGCTGCCACCTGTCCACAGTGTCGATCCCTCTCCAAGGCCACCTGCCATCTCCGGGCCGGCGGCCTCTCGGGCCCTCGTCAGCCCCTTGACAGCCAGTGGCAGTGAAATGGCTTCTCTGAGAGTCGGCTTTCTACAAAGACAGAAATAATCAGGTTGACCAAAGGGGAAAAAGGGAAAATTGAGCATTATGAGGGTGATAATTCAGAAAGTGTCAGCCTCAGAATAATTGAATCCGATGACATTCCGTGCCACAGGAAACAATAGCAGCTAGCCCGCTGCCCGTCTGATTCATGTCTGGTTCATGTTTAACAAAACAAGGGCAGGGGTCACACAGCCACGCGCCCCATAAATAACCCGTTAATGGGATTTCCAAACAAGCTGTCCTCAAAGTGGCTTTCCGTCTCACTGAGAGAATATTAAAATGCAAATGGATTCGGGCTGTGTCTTCATAAACAACCGTGTTCATTTAACCTCCGACCTCCTCGCTTAACTGCCCATTCCAGCAATTTGTACGGGCTCCTCGGCCGCCGGCTCCCGCGGTAATTCAGGGAAAGTGCATTAAAGGAAAGGGTTACAATTTGCGATGCTCAGTTAATCACGCTATTGAGATGTTTATGGACAGAATCCTGCTCCTGCTCACACTTGTCCCAGGCCTTCTGCCCCCCACCAGCCCCAATGTGACAGGTTGGATCCTTTTGTTGTTTGAGAATCTTGGTGCAAGGGGCGTGGCACGGGTGTGGGCGGGCTGCTTTCCCAGCTCAGGAAGGCTCTTCCTTGGGCCTCCAGTTACCACCTTGCTCTTCTTTTGGTGGTGTTTGCTTAGGGGTCTGGCCAGAAGCCCTCAGTTAAATGCTCCTCCTAGCAGAAGGTCTCAAAACTCACTTTCATACTTTCCCAGGTAGCTGCTTGTTACTTGGGTTTTTTCTAGGAGCCCCCTGTCTGCTCCTCCCACTCCCCCCCTGCCCCTGCTACCCCCGGTCTGCCCTGACCCCATCCCTGGCCTGGTGGAGGGCTCCAGGTTGACCTGCTCTCTGAGCTGCAGCTCACGTGTGTATTTCCTCCCCAGGCTGGGATTTGCCTCTATCTTTCTGGCTTCCTGGAAAGATAAGCCTCTCACAGAGAATAAGGGGTTGTGTGAGTCAGGGGCCAGGGTCTGAGGCTGAGGTTCCCACCAGGACTGCGCTGGCTGTCTGGACAGGTCACAGTCCACAGAGGATCTCAGCAGATAAATTCGTCTCCGACATCTGGCACTTAGCAGAGGGCCAGTGTTAGAGATGAACCTTTGTTCAGTGAGTAGAATCGGAGTGAGCCTGTCCACCTGGCCTGGAAGAGGTCCCAGCATCTGTGGCTTCTGTCCCAGGAGCAAGGAGAGTCTGGAAGAGGCTGGACTGGGATCTGTATGTTCTTTGGCTGGGAGGGGTGTGGAGGAGATGAAGCTGTTCTGGGGAGGGCCTGTGGGTGTGGCAGGGAGGGTGCTGGAGCTGTGGTGCCTGCTGGCTGGGTGGCCTCCCTCTCCAGAACTGGGCTGTCCAATTCTAGTTGGAACTTTGTGTTGTTCTCCTGGATGAATATTGCTCTCCTTGGGCTTTTGCCCCATCGTTTTATAAGGCAGGGAAGGTGAATGAATCCTGGTAATTCCTCTGGTTTAGTAATGCACATTCCAGGGACCACCAAAATGAGAGCCAGCCAACTCTGGTTGCTCCCTGACTTGATCAACACACATGACAGCTGGAGCTGCAGATGCCAGCCCGGGAAGGAGACGGTGGAGGCCGGGCCAGTGGGCTACTTGGGCCTGGCCTGCCCGGGTTGAGGTGGCTCATTTCATCTCTTTTCTCCATTCCTCTTCTCCTCCTTCCCTCTTGACTCAGCACCTTTGGGCGGGTGTCCCACAAGGGAGAATTGGGTCCAGGCACCTGCGGCGATCAGCGTGGCCCTGCCCCATGTGTCCCTGGAAGGCTTCTCTCTGATATTCCTTATATGGATGGGATTTTTGTTTGTTTCTTCATGTCCCTATTTGTTTTTGTTTCTGTTTCTTTCAGTCTTCTTTATGTCCAGATGTTTTCATCTGCACCCCTTTCTCCTTCATTTTGGTGTCTTCTGCCCATCTGTTTTCTGTCTCTCTATGTCTGTTCTCTTTCTTCCCTAATCTCTCTAATCCCTGAGCTCCCCCCTTCTCCTGCCCACTTTCATTCAGCTTTGTCATCTCTTTCTGGCCAGTGGGATCCCTCAAACAGCTTCACATTAGTTTGTTTCCAGGCTTACTCTATTCTCTCCCAGAGATTTAGCCAGAGTGCAGATCGAACCGTGCCTTTCCCTTCCTTAGCATTCTTTTTTTTGGGGGGTGCTGGGGATCAAACTCAGGGCCTTGCACTTGCTAGGCAAACGTGCTACCCCTTGCTAAATCCCCAACCCCTCCTTAGCATCCCTTAAGCCTCTGACCTCAGCACAGAGCCTAGACTCCTTACTGAGAGGTGCTAGACCCTGATCTAATTTGTACCACCTCTTTAGCTCCTCTCTCTCCACCACCCTGGGCTCCACTCTATATCCACTATACTCTATAATCTCTCCCTCCCTCCCTCTCTCTCTCTTTCCTTCTCCCTCTCTCTCTCTCAATCTCTCTCCCCGCCATCACTCCCTCCCTTTCCCTCCATACAAACACATACACACACACCAAGTATCTGAAGAAGATGGTGAGATGGAAGAGAGAGGAGAGGGACAGAGACAGAAGGTGATCCTGTGCTGGCAGGGAAATGGGTCCTTCAGCTCTTAGCTGCCCAGACCACTCTTCCATTGCAGGGCCAGCACGTGCGTGCAGGAGTCTTGCCGCCTACCAGGAAGGTCAGCACCCAAAGCCTGTGCTCCTAACTGCCTTGACACCTTGTTGTCCTGGAATGGGAAGTACAGGTAGGAGGAAATCTCTGGTGGGAAGTAGGAGGACTTTCTAATGGTGGAAAGTATGAGGATGACGAGGGTATCAGAGAGGAGGGTATCAGAATGGGTGGCTGTGGGATGTTGGTGGCCCTGTTTCTTGGTGGAATAGGAAGCCAGGTTGTATGTCTGCAGGGTATGTAGGGAAATAAAGAGAGAAAAGGATGAAGCTGGGCCTCAGAGGGTATATGACAGGAAGCTGACCAGGAGAACACCGAAGGTCTGCTGGGCAGCAATAGGGCCTCGCTGGTGACCATGAACATGCGCAAAGGTCACCTTGTGTGACTGAATGATCTTCAGCAGTGTTTAGCAGCATGCGTGCTGGACGGATAGCTGGGTTGACCCCGTGGTGGACTTTTTCCAAGAGTGTTCCAAGGGCAATGCATCGAAGGCTCTGACTGACCGTAGGATCTAGAAGGTATTGGGAGAGAAGAAAAGGCAGGCGTGCGGAGTGGGAAGAGTCAGGGAGAGGTGGGAGGGTTGGTGGTGTTGATGAAACTGAGAGCAGGTGTGGTGAGACTAAGAGGGTGAGGGAGCTGGAGAGCTTGGGGCTAAGGTCAGAGTGTGGGTACGGAGAGTACCCATTTTAGAGGTATCGTGGCTCTAGGCAATGGCACAGTACGTGGGCCATGGAGCAGTGGCTGTGGTGCCATGCAGGAAGTCCATCTGTGCCCAGCCACCCAGAGTCCCCGTGGCTTGAAACAACCATTTGTTATTGCTCCCAAGTCTAGTGTTAGTTGGAAAGCTGAGCTGATCTTGGCTGGACTCACTTGTGTGTCTGAGGTGTGCTGGCGTGTTGGTCGGGGCCGGCTGGTCTTAGACTCATTTGCCATGTCTTGGGGTGGCCTAGTCATTGGCTGAGGTGTTGGGTGGTGAGCAGACATTGGAGTTTGTATCATCCAGGTTAGATACAGAATGTGTATGGTAGCACTTCTGCCTCATTCTATTGGCCCTGGTGAGTCCAAATGTCACCCTGAGTTGAGGGGAAGGGAAATAGACTCCTGTCCTGATGGAAAGAGCCACAGGGAACGCGGCCACTTTCCAGTCTACTGCAGCAAAAGCCCTAAGAGTCCAGGGGGGTCAGGTAACCATCAGTTTCAACAGTGAGGTCCTCCAAGATGCGGACAGAGAGGGGCGCCGAGAGCTTCAAAGAGGGAGGAGAAAGAACGAGCACTGAAGACGGCCACGTCAGGAAGAACACTAGTGGCTGAGGACTGCAGAGGAGTGACAGTGTGCATAGATGTGTGTACATGTGCATGTGCGAGAGGCCTGGGGGAAGGAGAAGGAATCAACATCCGGTGGGGTAGGAGGCAGAGTCAACCCTGGGAAATAGCTCCTGGTACTTAGCAGATTCGAAGCATTAGCAGTGCAGTCCCCTTCTCTCCCCTGCCCCATTCCGGCTTCTGGCAACTGACAGAAGGTCACGGTCCATCAAGATGCTGCCCAGGGGAAGGCTGCTACATCAGCTCTTTCTTATTGACCGGACTGTCTTCACTTTCTTTCACTCAACAAGTAATTATTGAGCATCAGTCATGTGCCAGGCTCTGTGTGGGGGACAGGAGAGAAGACAGTGTCTCTGTCCTTGGGGGACTTAAAATTTAGAAATCACAGCAGGTGTGTCTCCCCGACACATGTACTTGCCTGCTCATGCACACGAGTGTACACATGCACAACACGCCCTGTACCCACAGATGCCTCGTGAGTTAAAATGCAGAAATACATTTGTTAATTGAAAAAGGCAAAGCTTCAAAATCATCTTGATCATTTATCTTTTTGCCTCAATCTGACATTTGAGATTTTTCTAGACTAAAAAAGCCTTATTTTTAAAAGTAATCATAGATTCTATTCAGTGGTCTATTTGAAATCTTCCATATTCAGGCTGATTCTCAAATATATTTCTATGAAAAAGGGATGCCAGGAAACCACCCCCCAATAAAATACTGAATATAAGAATAGCAATAATAATAATAATTTACATATCTCTCATACTCTGCAATTCCAAAACCCCAATCATGGATTCTCTGTCACTTGTCCTATAAATGGTGTGTCAAAGTTAGCCTCAGAGATCCTGGGAGGTCTATAGGACCAAGCGTGGCTTAAGTTGTGCCCGTGCTCAGGGGCGGGCCGGCTGGGACTCTAAGTGCTAACCTACTTTGGAGGGTCAGTGTGAACCCTCTAAAGGAAGCAGATGTTCCCTCTGCCCCCCTCCCAGTTCCATTGCTTATCCTGGGGCAGGACTTGGGCTCCCAGCAGAGGAGTCCAGCCTGAGGGCCAGCACTGGGTTGTACGGGGGCTTTCCTCAGCCAGAGTCACTCCTGGGTCCCCTGCATAAAGCCCATGAAGAGTTACTGACTTAAGGAACACTGGAGCCGCAAGGAGCTTAGGACACCTCTGGGCCTTGGTTACGACCTATAAAATAGAGGTAGTAGCACACCTGGCCTCAAATGTGGGGCGGCAGGGACACTATTAACTGGAGTGATGCTGGGGCAGATGTCCTGTGTCATGACAGATGTAAGGCAGTGTTGGGGTTGTCAGTCCCCATCCCCAGGCAGGATCTAGATACAAACTGTGGATCTGACCCCCTCATTCGTGGCAGCGTCTCCCTCCTTCATCATGGGAGGCTTTGGCCAGGCCCTCAACTCCATGCTTTCTAGAGGTTCCGGGGTGCCTAAGAGTCCTCTCCATCCGTGCCCTGGGTTGCCGACCGTTGTATCCAGGGTGTGCCCTGAGCTGGCTCAGATGCCGGCACCCTTTCCTCCCCTCGGCTGACAGCTGCTGCTCTGAGTTGAGTCAAGTGCTGCGAGGAACAGAGATGAATTGTACGGGTCCCTTGCCTCTTTCAGAGCTCACAGTTTGCTTAGGGAGACAAACAAGACAACATAAAGTGATACAAAAAGAACCAGAGGAGGAAAGGAAAGGGGCCCCTAGAGAAACCAGAGAGGAGCTTCAGTTCCCTGGGTGGCAAATTAGGGAAGGGCATTCCAGGCAGGGCCGCCCGTGTACAGGCAGGAGGATGAGAGCAGGGGTGCTGCGTCTGGGGAGCAGATGACACACAAAGAAGGCATGACCAGAAATAAGGCCAGAATGTAGGCAAGTGTTAGCTGACTCAGGGCCAGCATGAGACTTGCTAGACAGTCTTGGCTTTGTCCTAGACACACCTACGAGCCACCAAACAGACTCTTAGGGAGCATCCAGTGTGTGCCAAGCTAAAGCATATATTGGCATATTTGATGTGGCTGTTTGCTGTGTTGTAACCAAAGATGGAGACTCCCAGGCATGTGTCTTGTCCCTGAACCCTGCATCTCCTGGTCTCTGTCATCTTTTCTCGTGTTTCTTCCCAGCTTTTGTCTTGTCTCCAAGCCTCCCACAGCCGTCAGGCTCAAGGATGGGATGTCTCTCATACCTATTATTTGGTAATGGCAAAGAAAGAAATGACTGCCTGATGATTTGTGTTATAAACCACATCAAAACTCCTCTTGCAATGGCTGCATGAAAAGCTCTGAGTACCAATGGGACTTAGCCATGCACCAAAGCAGGTGCTGGAGACATAATGAACAAGTGTGGTCTTCTCAGGTGTGATTCTTCTCAGGTCCTTCATGGGCAGAAAGGACAAGGAGACTGGTTGTTGTATTCAGTGTTCTAGGAAACTGACAAAGGTGAGCAGAGGGGTTGGGGGACCCAAAGAAAGGGAACTTAACCTGGCTTGGGGAGTTGGGGCGTTTGGGGAAGTGTGTTAGGTCAGACTCCTGGGAGATGAACTCCAAGATGGAGATTGTGTGTGGGAAGTTCCCTTACACCCATAGTGAGGCAAGGGAGGCCGACTGATGGGGTGAGGTTTAGTTACTAAGTAGTAACACCAGAGGCCTCAATAAATCCACAGCGATCTCTGGAGCTAGGAAGGCCAGAGTTGTCTGCAGTGGAAGCAAGGGAGCCAGGCCTTTATGCCTCACATCAACCAGTGAATATAGGTGCCCCAGGGAGGAGTCAGCGTAACTTGGAGGGAGGCTCTGCTCCCTGTACTTGGGGAATGAGTGCTGCTAGAATTTGGATTTTGAATGCCCCCCAGAGGCTCATCTCTAAGGGCTTGGTCCTCAGGGTGGTGCCACTGGGAGGTGATGGAGCCTATGAGAAGTGGGGTATGCTCTCGAAGGGCACTGGGGGACCCTGGCCCCTTCCTCTTCACCTCTATTGCTTCTTGGTCATAAAGTGAGTGGTTTTGCTCCACTATGTGCTCCTGAACATTGCCATCCGGCCCCTCCACCAGAGACCTAAAATCCTCCAAGGACCTTGTTTGACAAAGGTCCAGAAACTTGAAATTTATAAGAATGGTGATGAGGAGCCATGGAAGAGTTACAGTCGCTCACACTGCTTATGCAACGAAGGGACAAGACCAGTGGAAGAAATCCTGAACTTAACAAAAGCACAGGCAATTAGGTACAGAGGTTACTCTGCTAACTTTACATAATTAAATCATGTGTGGTTCACAACAGCTCGTGAGCTGGGACATTTTATGATCCCCAGTCTGGCAGCTGCAGAAACTGAGAGGTGGCTAAGTTAAGCAACTTGCTGCGGTCACACAGGCTGGCAGAGCCCAGCAGTGCACCCAGACTTTCTTGTTTCTCCATTTCTGGCTTGGTCAATTGGATGGATATCTGCAGTATTTTGAGCGGTGAAGAGTGAGGAACAGAGCTGGTGGGGTGGACTGCAGTAACATTTGCTTCGGACAGGCCGCCCCTGGATCCCTGGAAGCCATCTGGACAGGGACATTCTGAGGGCTACATGGGTCAGACTCAGAGAAGCGGTGGCTGGAAAGAAAGATTCTGGAAGTAGCCTGGAGGTGACGAACCAAGCCTGGGGTGGATGAGCTCACTCAGGCAGAAGGCTTGGAGTGAGAAAAGAACTCAGGGTGGAAGCAAGGTAATGGAAGAAATAGCTGTCTAGGAAATCAAGAGGAATTGGCCAGAGACCCCAGAGGAGACCCAGAAGAGTAGATATGGAAGCTGAGGGAGGAGGAGGAGGTAAGGTCGGAAGCATCAGATACTGCAGAGAGACACCCTGCTGTAGGAGCTCAAATCGTGCTCCACTCACAGAGACAGAGGTCAGAGCGCCTCCCATCCCTCCGTCCTGGGGCAGAGGGAAGCCTGAAGTTCGAATCTAAACGTGGCCTCCCTTGCTTGCTCTTGGCAGGAGCGGAAGGGAAGGGCTTTTGGAACAAATCTCTCTTTGCAGATTAATTGGGGCAAACACCCGTTTATCATTTCCTCCCAAGATTTCCCTACCACCTCTCTGCTGAGATAGAGATCTGAGACTTGTCATCCCAAGTGAGGAGACAGATCATGACAGCTGCCCTCAGAAACCTGCCCTCTGCCTCTGCACCTGGAGAGGCCCCAGAGGTGGGGGTGCCGGCGGGCAGGCGGGCTGGGGAGTGGCCCCCCACCGCGTCTGCTCCCCTCGGCTCCTGCAGGCAAACACCTGGAGCTCTGCTAGCAGGCCAGGGGCTGTCCTGGGACAGAGCCCCACCTCTGACGCTGGAGCGTGTGTGGCTGCACTGTATCCAGCCCTCATGCCACGCTCCCCTCCTGTGCAAACAGCACGCACACGCGCGCGCACACACGCACGCATGCACACCATCACTGCTGCGCCACAGAGGCACCGGGGTAGAGGACAGTGTGCTGGCTATGGGGTCAACTGTCGCACTTCATGCTAGCTAAGGGACCTGTGCCAGGGACTTGATCTCTGTCATCTTTGTTTCCTCCCTTGATAAATGAGACTCTGTTTGTCTCAAATGGAGCTACAAAGTGCCTGCTACCAAGTGACTCTAGTAATGCCAGGGACCATGCAAAACCCTGCACATATATTTTCTCATCTAACCCCCGCCATCGTGGCACAAAGTGGTTCTGTCGACATTCCCTTCTTACACAGAGGGAAGCGGAGGCTACTGAGGATAAGTAACTTGTGCTCAACATCTAACTACTTTCATATGGCGGACCTGGGATTTGAACCCAGGCAGTTGGATCCGGAGCTCTCAGCCACATTCTTTCCCTCTGACCTGTTTTCTTTCCTGTCTGGTCCTCACATGCAGTCACAGGCATCTTCTTAAATCACGTGTCTGCCTAAATTATGCCCCAGCTTAAGGCAAGCATCGACTTTTCTTTGCTGCACATTAAAACCCAAACGCCTCAGCTGGGCCTTCAAGGCCTCCCTTCTCATCCTCTCTTGCCCAGGCCTGGGGACCTTGCAATTGCTAGGTGCCATTGAACAAACGTGCTGTGTTTGTTCTCATCCCAGACAAAGATGAGGGTCCTGGGAGACCATGTTGGCTCATCGGTGCACACCTTTCCAACCCTGCAACCTTTCTCCCATTCCCACTTCTTCCCTCTCCTAATTTCCAGGCGATGTTTGTGTAATAAAAATTGAGCCACGGGAATCACAGTAGCAGTGGGATACCAGGAAGAGTTAAACGGGCGGCTGCTGAGTCCTGACTGAAGGCGTCTGTGTGCCTGACACTGTGGTTGGCCCTCTGGGGTGAGAGGAGGGGAAGGCATAAGGCTCCGTTCTTGAGGAAATGGGAGATGACTGTCCACGTGACATACAGGATCCAAGGAGAGTCTGCTTAGTGCAGACTTGATGCCAGCTGGGGGCTGTAGCCTGACAAGGAAGCGAGGGGAACTCAGGGCAGACTTGCAAGGTAAGGCGATGTCGGCATTAAGCCTTTGAAGGCCGGGAGAGAAGAGTGTCCCCATTCTGAGACTGGGGAGAGTGTTGCACATTAAGGTGCTTCAGCGCCTCTGGTGCAACCCCCAGCACACCCCAAGCACATGGCAGCCAGGGCTACACCCCTTCCCCACTCTCTGGGCCTCTGCCACCCCTCCGGTCTCACCTTCTACCATCCCAGCAGACAGGGATCCCTTTGTTTCCTCACCCCCTGTTCTCTGGCAGGTTGTCCGCCTGATGGGAGGGTGCAGCCCTACTTGCCTGGCTGACTCCTAATGATCCTCCAGCCTCACCTTAGGGCCTGCTTCCTCAGCCCCAGGCTGGTTGCAGCACCCTGCTGGCTTTTCTCACTGCATCCTCCACTTTGTCACTTGCTAGCCTTCCTGGGTATGGCCTAGATCACTGGTTGCTGCCCCATGGTCAACTTAGGGAGGGCAGGGGCTGTGTTTGTCCTTTTTACCAGTTTCTCCCAGCACCTGCGTACAGTGGGTGCTCCATAGACATCTGCAGAGTTAATGCCTAAGTGCTTGATAAATGGTAGCTAATCATCTTATCTCTGCCTTGCACATTCTGGTCGGCGCCTCCTCTGCCACTGTCCCCTGCCCAAGTCCTCTGGGTCCTGGTTCTAACCTCAGCCTAGGAGCAGAGTTGTGCCTGGGTGAGCCCCAGGGATGCTGGTGATGTCTTGAGAACTGGGCTATGAGAGCCACAATGGGCCCGATCCAGAGCGCTTGTCCCCGCTAATTATTACGGACAAGCCTCCTTATTGAACCTCGTCCTCTTATTGACATTCGGATGCATGAGCCGAGGCTGTTGTTTTAAACGCACTCATTAGCCACACAAATCAGTCCTGTTGACAGAGCGCCTTTGAATTAAGCATCTCGCTGTAGTCATTGGACAAGGAGCAATTTATAATGCCATTAGCAACGCTTTCGAAGGTTACAGGCATCAAAAATTGTTCAGCCGTAATTATTCTTAATGGATACAAGGAATAAACTGACGCAGGACAGCTTTTTCATTAGCCTTCAATCAAGGCTGATGGCTTTGAGAAATGTACAGTAAGTGCGTTTTGGGGAGAAATAATGATGTTACAGCACCTTTCCCAGGAAAATGCTCTTGGTACACAGCTTAACTTTTAATGGCCTTAATTTGACATAATTAAAAAAAATTTGAATTTGTTTTTGAAGATCTTAAAATAAATTATTTGGTTCCCATTTTTAACCCTTTGGGGAATCGATGCTAGGTTGCAGTGAGAGAGTGAGGGCCAGTCTCCGGGAGTAGAGGGGCTATCAAAGGAGCCAGAACTTGCAAGGCGGAGGGCCCCGGAAAGCCCGCCTGGCCTGTGAGTGTGAGGGTTGAACACCCCCTGCCCTTGTCCGGGTTTTCCCTATAACCTTGGGAGAAACCAGGAGCGGGGGTCTACACCTGAGGAGCTTGTTCGCATCATCCAGGAGGTGCGGTCTAGAAGGGGAGGGAGAAAGGAATCCTCCCTGAGGCTTGCTGGGTTAAAGAAATGCAGAACTGGGAATAAGCCAGATCCTGAGCTGTGGGACCTCAGGCACATGACCAAATCTCTCTGAGCCTCAGTTTCTTCATCCGTGAAGCAAGGATGACACTAACTACATCTCGAGGCCATTGTGAGGGGATGATGAGAGAACTGATAGGAAAATCGCTGGCCAGCACCCGGTACACAGTTGGTGCTCAATAAATGTCATCCCTGAGGTCAGGGCTTCATCTGCCTTCCTGTGGTAGTTCCTATTGGTGAAGTCCAGGGTACCAAATGCCCTGGGAATGTAATAATGTGAGGACAGTTACATTTTCCAGAACTGGTTGCAGGCAGGACCCCGGACATGGCTGGACAGAAGCTGCTTGGGGGCAGGAATGGGAAGTAAGTGTCTCCTTGAACTCATTTCTCCCTACCCCAAGATGAAAGAGAAGACACGTGACTTCTCAAGTGCCTTCTAAGGAGAATTGTTCAGCCAGATGCAGGGATTTTTCTTTGCTCAATGGGGCTATGCAAATTTGGGGCAGAGCAGAATTGCCGAGACAACGAGGAAAGTGGCCCAAAGCAGGAGAGGTTGAGCTTCTGTCTGCTCTACTCCTCCTCAGGCAGGGCTCAATTTCACCCCCAAATGAATGATACACGAATCCCTCCAATCTATCAGACTGAAGGTGGTTTGAACCGTAATGCACCTGGAGTGTGTGCGTGTCTGATTCAGGCCTGACTATACTGAAAAAGGACCCACCCAGAATTCACACTGAGCCGTCTTGAGCAACAAGGACAAAGCCTCTTCACTGTGCAAGCACATCACTCAACAGTGGCTTCCAGGACTGGTTGGCAATGACAGACACAGTGACACAGCCTGCTGCCAGGCCAGCAGACCCATCTCTCCCTTACTCCCTTCCCCTCCTCTCCCCTCCTCTCTTTTCCTCTCCTCTCCTCTCTTCTCCTCTCCTCCTCTCTTCTCCTCTCTCCCCTCTCTCTTTCCTTCCCTCCCTTTTTCCCCCTCCCTCTTTTCCCTTCCCATTCTCCCTCTTTCATTCCTGCCAAATCCATTTTTCATGAGTCTTTTTACCCAGATGTCTAATGTGTGCAAGAAAGATGGAGCTAGGAGTTGGGGATTTAGCTCAGCGGTCAAGCATTTGCCCAGCAAGCACAAGACCCTGAGTTTGATCCCCAGCACCCTCCACCCCAAAGAAGATGAAGCTTGTCTAGTTGACTTGTGATAGTCTGAGTTCCTCTGCAGACCTACATGGCTCCTCGGAGCTTGATGAGGTGGCCCTAACCTTCCTTTGAAGTCTCATCTGCTGTCTCCTCACTCCCCTTTCAACGCTGGTCAACCAAGCATGTCCCGAGTGTGCCAAGACCTGGCACTGTTCTCTGTCTTTGCTCCAGCTGTGTTCTCTGTCTGGGATGATGTTGTCTTCTTGTTTGTCTGGAAAAGTCCAGCTCATCCTTCAAGGCAGACTCAAAGGCCACCCTTTCAGGAAGGCTTAGCAGAGTACCAAAGCAGAATGAGCCTCTCACACATCTTGGTCCCTACAACTATAAAGCAACTGGTGAAAGATGGTTCTGAGGATGTTTTAGCTAACGGGGTATGTGTCTTTCTTCCTGGACACACTGCAAACACCTTATAGGCAGCTGATGTGTGCTCGGCACCAACAGCACGTGCTGGGAGGTGCCCCTCCCTGCAGCGCCCGGTGTACCACGGGAGGTCAGCCTTTCTAGGGTCTGGCACACAGAGGCATTACCTAGCAGATTCTACAGGTCGAGCCCCTCCCCATTTAGGGGGTGGTACAGAGGAGCCCTTCATGGAGACTGGTGCACAGTGAAGCTCCACAAGCACAGGCCTGGCCCTCAGTGCTCAGGAAATGCTTGCTGAGTGGAGTTTCAAGGGAACAGAAGTTTTCCCTCCCCTTACCACATCAGTGGAAAGAGCAAACATAATCACCTCCTAAAGCCAAGAGCAAACGGGGGCTGCAGGTCTGGGGTGGTGGGTGAGGCCTCTGGGGTAATGAGCAGATACAGTTTCCTTATCACCATCGGCATGTTCTCAAGCTATTACTCCCGTCACCCTCCCGGCTCAGCCTCCATTTGGACTTTTTCTGATAAACACCAATATCTGTGCAAATTCTCTAGACTGGCTGCCTCTCCAGCCCAGGGGCCGCTCTGCTGGAACTCCAGATGTGTGATAAGGCAGGGAAATACATTTTCAGTCCACTAAGTCATCACATTTTCTGACAAGGATTCTCGGGCGCCAGCCGATCTCTGATGACTAATATTGCCTTCACTTGGCAGAGGGCTTTAGAAACTACCTGAACCATCACCTGGCTGTCAGGTGGCCACTCCTCCCCGGCGTTGGGTTGGGAGATGCCCTCTGGGGACCCCGAGTCTGGAGTTGGTAAGGCAGCAGCCTCTGCAGAGGAAGGGGCTCAGCAGTCTGGGGCTCGCCTGCTTTCCCCGGGGTGAATCTCTGCGGGCCTCGACTTCCCCACCAGCCTAATGGGGGAGGGATGGATTCCACAGTGTCTTAGGAACTTCCCAGCTCTCAGACTGTGGCTCTCTTACTTTTCTCCGGTTAGGAGCACAGTGGGACAGGACCATATTACAGTAAAATGCGCTAATGACAGAGGTCATATTCACAGGCATAATATTAGCCTCTCCAGGAAATAGTTACCTATTTAGAGCTCTGGAATCGGGCTGACCTGGATTCAAAGCCTGTTGTGTCACCCATGATGGTGTGACTTTGGGCAAGTTATTTTATCTCTCTGCACTTCAGTTTCCTTCTACCAAATAAGCAGAAAATAAGAATTTAATGAGATGATGTAAAATACTCACAGCACATGACTTAGAACACCGGAAGTACCAATAAAAATCGCCTTTAAAAAAAAATCAGTGTTAATAATGATCCTTCTAACACTCCATATGAGGTAATGATTACTATCCTGATTTTACCGATGAGGGAAATGAAGTACAGAGAGGTTAAATAACTTCAGAAGGTCAGGGGCTAGCTTTTCTCCAGGTCTCTCTAGGCCCGGCTCATGCGCTAAACCCAGAAGAACAGCTCCTCTCGGCCCACACTGTCTGCCCCTCACCCAGTCACCCTCGGCCTGGGCTGGCGTCTGAAAACGTGGGGCTGAGAGCCAGCACCCTGGGCAGGGTTAGCGGGGAGCAGCCAGCCTTCAGGGGCCCCAGACCCTGGGGAGGGGGTGGGCTGGGACAGAGATATGGAAGTATCTGGTCACTGCAATTTGGACTTTTCTTTTGGGAAAAAAAAATTGAGAAGAAAATAGATTGCAGTCTGTTACAGACCCAGTGGCTGCAAATCATTCTGAAAATTAGCTTTCTATGGGAAAATCTATATACTAATTAACTCCATGGCCTCTCTAACGAGTTTAAGCACAATAAGGCCTCTGAAAATATCGAGGCATTTTGCAGCTGCCTTAAATTCTACCTAGGGAGACATGCTCGGGGCTCATGCGGCTGTTTGAGGGCTCCAGGATGAAAGAGGAATTTTAAATGATTCATTTCCAAGGGCAGAAGGTGGGGAGCTGTGACTTTGGTCTCTTGCAGAGGGAGACACGGACAGCTCCGGTCTGGTCAGGATGGAGGGAGTCCTGCTTCAGTGAGCTTGGTTGGCAGGTGGGTGTGGCCCAGGACTTTCAGCTGTCCAACTTCACATGAGGTGTGGGAGGCACTGCCAGGTCCATCCAGGCAGAGAAGGGGCTCGGCCTTGTACACTAGGTGGGACTCTCCTGCCCCTCCTTGCTGTCCTGGTGGCTCAGTGCCGCTCAGCCCAGGGGAGGAGGTGGCACATTCCTCCTGTGTGATGTGGGGACCACTTGCCCATCCAGCAGAGCCCGTGGGGCGCTGTCTCCATTTCACCTCGAGATGCTGGTTGCTCTTCCTGGGATGGCACCTTCAGACTGCTGCCTTATGTCTGTCACATCTTGTCAATTGTAACCTATGTAAGGAGTAACTGGACTTAGGCCACATAGCACACACATGTGCTCACTTCCACGAGTACACACGGGCAATCACATGTGTATGCAGCCTCTCACCTGGACACCCCATCTCATGTGTATTCACCCCTACACTCAGCACAGAGGCTGAGAATACCACTCGCTGGTATTCCCGGAAATGAAAATCTCCAACCTCAGCCTGCAGCCCCAGGTTTTCCCAGCACACACTTCAGTGTGTCGTTCTTCCAGGTTGCAGGAGCTGATCCCCCCTGCCATCCCCCTGCCAGGAGATGCACATCAGTGCCACTCACTGTGTCCCTTCCTGAAGCCACAGCTCAGGTGTGACTCTGAACAGAGAATCCTGGCAGGCCTGTGTCCCTCTGGGTGTGGCCTGCCACTGCCCACTGCCCTCAGCAGCAAGTGCCTTGTGCAAAACAGGGACCCGGGAGGCATCTCATGGCCGGCATGCTCTCCAAGAATGACCTGTGGGGCTAACAAGGAAGTGGAAGGGGACACCTGCGGTCCTTAGCTGCTCTTGCTCCGCTTTACTCATCACTGCTCCGGCAATTTGTTGTTTAGTGTTTGCCATTGCCTAGATGCTACGTCAAGAGTTTTATGCCGCTGTCTCACCCACTTGCTTCCTGGCAAAGAGATGGAGGCCCAGAGAGGTGTAGTGGCCTGCTCGAGTGCACCATAAGGAGTAGCAGGGCCAGGAGCTGGATGGAGCATGTCTGGGTCCAAAGTCTGCCCTTTATGTTAAACCAACTCTGGGTGTCTGGCTAACATTCTGAAGACTGCTATCCAGCGTGAGTGAGAATAATGAAAAAGGAAAGGGTTCTGGAATGTTCTTTCCTGCCAGGGAATGAAAGAGGCAGAATTTGAGCTTGATTGTGGGGTGCGACGGGGCACCTGAATTGAACTCCCAGCTCTGTCACTCCCTGGCTGGGTGACCTTAGGCAGGTGGCTAAATCCAATGGACAACTGCTATCTCACCAGGTTGCACAGCTCTGGACATAGGTGACCATTCTCCTCCTTCCTGAAACGCCGTCTTCCCCGGATTTCCTGGACACTGTAGTGTTTTGGCTTTTCTCATACTTTGCTGGCCTTCTGAGGCACCTTTCCTGGTTCTGCCTCCTCTCCAGTAACTCTTAACCCAGGAGTGGCCACAGTGCTGGCTTCTGCCCGAGTTTCTGTTTGTGTCGTCTTTTTCCTGTGTCCGATCTCACGGCTTAAACAGCATTGAGGGCTTGCAACCTCCGCATGTATATCTACATCCCAGAGCTCTCCCTGATCCCAAACTAACATCCAACAGCCCCACCCTGGCTCTACTCAGACACCCAAGAACCAGCTCAAATGAACACATCTGCAGGGTTGTTTGGGCCAGAAAGATTTGCAGACCTCCTTGGCCCCGCTCTTTCTCTCATCTACCATATCTAATTGATCATGAAGACTTGCTGGGTTTTCCTTCCAAATGTGCCAGGATCTGATCACCTCTCACCGTGTCGTCTACTGTTTGGAACACCCTTGTCTCAGCCATCCAGGAGGCACATCCAGGTCCAAGCCACTGCTCACCTGGTCATTACAACAGCATTCTTAGTCGATTTCACTCCTTCAGCCCGTGTGCCCTACAGTGATTTCAAACCGACAGCCAGAAAGCCTTTAAAGTGCAAGCACACCATAACTCTCCTATGTTTAAAGACTTGTGGTGACTTCCCTGTTTCACTCAGAGTATAAGCTAAAATCTTAAATGACCCCGAAGGCCACCATGATTGATCCCTGTCCTTCTTTGTGATCACTATTCTCCCTTGACCTGCCTAACCTCCTCCCTAGAGATTGCCTACCTCGCTCACCTTTTCAGCCCCAGGGCCTTTGCACTTCATGTCCCGTTGCCTAGACTCTTCCTCAGATACCCACAGGGCTCACATGCTGGCCTCCATCATGGCACCTTTTCAGTGAGGTCCACCCTGACCACTCTACATTTGAAATGTCCTCCCCTCCCCCATCCCAGCGCTAATTTCCCTTAGCTTGTGAGTGCCTGTGTTTAGTGTGGCTTGCTATCTAACTTGCTCTTTATTTTATGTACTGCTTGTGTTTGTTTATTTATTTATTTATGTCCCCTGCTGCCGGCTGGGTTACCTGCTCCACAGAACCAAAGGTGTGTCTGTTCTGTCTCCTGAGTATCCCCGGTGCCTGTTACAGTGGCTGCCCACAGTGGATATCAAAACGTATTTATTCAGTGAGTATAATTTCTTAACTGTGGCTTTCCTGGTTCCCTAGAAGGCAGTTTGTGGGACCTGCACGTCCCTCCCCTGGAACCTCACTCTTACTCATCAGAAGTCCAGTGGGGACTCCCCCAGCATGTGACCCCCCCCCCCAGCATGGGTCCTTGTGACCATAAGCTTCAAATCAGACTGGCTGTGGGAAGCAGAGGTCCGTGCCTGCCCTGCTGGTTCAGAGAAGGGGAGAGAGAGAGATTGAGAGAGAAGCATAATAGTAACCAAAGCCACAGAATTAAAGAAAAAAACTGTCTCATAAATAGTGAAACAGATGATTTTAAAGAGTAAGGAAGAATTAAGAAAGAGCAATAAGATATATATGATAACAATTTACTCTTATCAAAAAGTCAGCCATCGTGGTGCTGATGTTTTACTGAGGAAAGCACGCATAATGAAGGCGTTGTTGTTCTTCCAGGCTCCATTATTGTTGAAATGCAGCAAGTTTAAATAAACTTTCCCCTCTAAATTGCCACACATGCACACAAAACCGGTGAAACCGGAGCCATATTTCTGCTTATTCTGGGGCAGTACAAATGTTATTCTTTTTCCATTGGATGGAAAGTGAAAGCAAAGTGCAAGACTGCGAAGGCTGAACAGGAGTCCACCATGAGCTAGAGCTGGAACCATGAGCTGGGACAAGTGTACTGGACTCTTCTCGCCTCTATGAGACAAAAAATTGGGTCAGGTTGTGACTATATCCTGAGCTGATGGCATGCAGACCTCCACAGCAGGGGACGGTTGCAGCCCACTGCTAACATATTCCTTCCCTTCCCTTCTTCCCCTTCCCTTCCCTCCTTCCCCTTCCTTTTCCTCCCCTCCCCTTCCCTCCCCTCCCCTCCCCTTCCCTCCCCTTCCCTCCCCTTTCCTTTCCTCCCCTTCCCTTCTTCCCTTCTTCACCTTCCCTTCTTTCTCTCCTGAGGCTTGGACTTAGATTGAGATGGGTTCTCTTTCCCTCCCTCCCTCCTTTCCTCCCTCCATCCCTCTCTCCCTCCCTCCCTTCTTTCCTTCTTCCCTTCCTCCATCCCTTCTTTTCTCCTCCTCCTTTGAATATGTTTGACTGCTGTGACAACCTTGTGCCTGATATTTGGGGTTCAAAGGCAAATGAGGTCAGATCTTTGAACTCCTAGAGTTTTAGTCTTGCAGGAGGCACACGTATGTGAGTAATAACTATATCTGGTAAGAGGTGTTGGTGTGAAGTTTTGTGAAAGCCCCGAGGAGGGAGGGTCTGGGGAGGACTCACATTAGAGCCAGGGCTGGAAGGATGAGTGGCTAAGAATATGTGTGAAGCTTTCTAGGAAAAATGAAAGCACAGAGTTAAGGGGGTGTGTGGGGAGGTGCCGACTGTCCTGCTCTTTGTCTTGGGAAGCTCTGGTCTGTCTGTGTCTCCTGTAGAAATTCCCCCATTGAGGAGATGGGACCGCTGACAGGGGAGACATTTGTCTTCAGAGGCACTGGTGTGGGAAGTGAAGGCACTGGCTAGAATTCTAGGACTTTTTCTGTCCCTAACCAGGCAGGAGTGAGCTGGATTTTTCCCTCTACTGTTTGTCATCTTCCTTGGTGCTGCTGTGTCCCCACGCAAGGTGGTCAGGACTTTCGGGCCACGTGAGACTCTGTCCATGTCTTGTCATTAAGGATGGTTTCCCGAGACCTGGGAAAATCCCCCTGGATTCACCAAGCACGGGCTGGGTCATCCATGGACTGGTCAGGGAGCTGGCCCCTCTGCATGGACCCTGATCTTCCGTGGGTGAGAGTTTGTCCCCAACCCGAGCCCAAGCTTCTGAAGCCCCTGGGACTGGATTCCAGCCTTCCCCACTCTAGGTGGCTTCTCTGTGCAACCAACCTCCCTCCTCCTGAGGCCAGGCCCTGGGCCCTGGGCAGCTGCTGCCAGACACGGGCAGTCGTGTAGGGGAGAGGTGACTGCTTCCTTTCTGGGCAGCAAGGGAGTGTGTGACCAGTGGGATCCATGGCCATTGCGGCAAGAGCCAAGGACTCTGGCAGGCTCCGGACTAAGGGTTGGAAGAACGCTGAGGTGGAGCTTGGCACTTAATAAACTCTGGGGCATGGCGGATGTGGGCTCCAGAAGTTCAAGGGCTCCTGTACTTTCTACTATTGCCCAGTAGAGCCACATGCATAGCAGATGATTGGGCAGGTATAATTAATAATTTAATGGATAGATGAAGAGTGAAGAAGCTTTAACAATCTTATCTCTGGCTCCTCCAGTGAGCCCCCATTCTGATGCAGGACCTCAACCTTCAGCATCCCTTTCTCTTCCCACCAGCATTTCAGCACTCAGAGCCTCTGTTTTCTTACGTGTAAAATGGACATAATGTTTCCTACAGAAAGGCATTGGATGGATTAGCTGAGTTAGCATATGGAAAGTGCTTAGAAGGGGGCTTGGGAGTCAGATTGTGATCCTTAAATGTTGGCTGCTCTTATCACTTGCTGCATACGGACTGTGGCCCACATTTAGGGCTAAACCTTTCGCTTAAGTGGGTCTCACTGGAGCCTCATAACCCATCTATGGAATCCAATGGGTAAGACCACTTAGGACTTGAGAGACGAAAAGAGCTTGCCCCAAGCCACAGATCTTGCCCCAAGCCACAGATCTTGCCCCAAGCCACAGATCTTGCCCCAAGCTACAGATCTGGCCCCTGCACAGAGCGGCTGGCAGGAGGGGGATTCGGTCCCTCCCAACCGCGGAGCCCCTCTTCTCAGCGCCTGTTCGGGAATTTCCTACTCCAGGCCCTCCGCCTGGTGCCCTCGCCTGCCTGGAAACAGCCGCCCAGGTACCCTGCGCAGTGCGGCCACGGGCAGAACAAAGGCCAGTGCAAAGGAAGCCGCCTGTCAGCGCCTGGGCTGCAGGCCCGCCTTGAGCCCCACGGGAAAGCCAGCCTGGCCGGAGTTCTGGAGCCGGCTGCGCACAGAGCCCCCGCCCGCCCCTCCCTGTCCACCACAGCAGCAGCAGCAGCAGCAGCAAACACTTCTTTTAAGTCAAATGTTGCCTGGAAGTCATTGCTTCAGCAATTACCTCTGAAACCCATTGTTTCCTCAGCCCCATTAACATGTCAGATCCTGGCAGCGGCTGATGGGGCAAACACCCCTCGGAGGGCTGCAATTCAATTTAAGGATCACCTCCCCTGCACAGACAGCCTCCAAGCCGGCCCATCTCCAGATTTCACCAAATCGAGGAGAGAGTCTCCGGGCGCAGTTTGATCATGCTGCTTCCTAAATTAAAAACAAAATTGTAAGTGTTAAACATCTTTAACAAGTCATTAAGCCCCAGCCATAATCCAGAAAAAGTCCCTTAATGAGTAATGACATATGTTGTGAGCGCAGTTAGCTCCTAATGTTGGATGCTGAGATGGTGTGATGAAATGGCACAGTGCTCAGAAGGGATGGATCACCACTAATGGCAGGATAATTTGAGGCTGTTGGGCTGAGGACCCTGGAGGGCTGGGAGGCAGCCGCAGTTAGCGGCCAGGCTACCTTACCTGGATGGAGCAGGCTTCAGTGTCCCTGCCCGTCCTGGCCTCAGACCCCTTCTCCACCCCTGGAGCTGCACTGCCCCATCCGCACACTTAGCTTGCTCCTAGCACTGCCCCAGGCAGGGCTCTGTGAGAATCCAGAGGGCGCACTTAGGACTTGCGCGTCATCCCCTGGCCGAGGGGTCCCTGAAGCTCCCCCTTCCCAGCCCTAATTACTGGCTTTTGGATAAGCCGGTCGTTTCTTCTCACTCTTGTCAGGAGAAAGTCTTGTTCCTGTAACCCAGCTGGCCTCTGTCTCTCCTGCCCATGCCTCCTTCCTAGGCTGAGGATCATGCACCCCTGTCCGCCCTTTACTGGCTACCTGGGACCTCCATCTCTGTCAGGCCCAGAATCCCCGCTTCAGTGCCTGGCCTCTCGCTGACCACCCTGCTGGCCCCCTGTCTGACTTTGATGTACCCCGCTGTAGTTCTAGACGTATTCTGAGACTAACTAGCTGTCCCTCATCCCCAAGTCCCAGCTCTCAGAAGAGACAGGACGACGGCCTCAACTTGGCTAATGTGACCACCCCATGGGTCACGGTGCATAACGATGAAACCGCTGTTTCTCCTTGGACTTCTCTAACTGGAGTCCCACACAGTCTGCCTGCCACCAATGTCCACCTCCCTGCCAGCTCTCGGTTCAGCGCTATTCTCCCTGTGTTGCTGGGGGGCTGCAGCATTGGGACTCCCCGCGACTGTGCTCCTTGAGACCAGGTGTTTCAGCTCAGAGAATCCAGAAGCAGTCCTGAAACAAAGTGCCCCTGGGGGAAAGCAGTAAAGAAAGGGGAGAAGCCGGGCGAGGAGGGCAGAAAGCCAAGTGACCACGTGATTCCTGGCACAGTCTGCAGAGGGTCGCTTCAGTCTGATCCTGCAGGGGTGCTCCGCAAGTTACACCCTAGAGTCATGCTTAGCTGAGGCAAACTGCAAGTGATGGGAGTTGGAATCCAATACTCCCAGCTCATAGATTCTCTTTCTCTCTTTCTGTCTTTCTTTCATTCTTTCTTTCTTGTGTTTATTCAACACATGTTAATTGTCGTATTTTGCTATTTATTGTTTCCTATCTGCCAAACACTGCACTGGGAACTTTATACACTTTCCTGCATTGAAAATACAACCACTCAAATGACACGGATACCATTATTAGCTTCATTTTTTAAAATGAGGAGACTGAAGCAGAGAGAAGTTCAGAAAGTGATTTGCCCAGGGTCATGCGACCAGAAAGTGGTGGCATCCGGGTAGGATCTCAGACTTCAGAGCCCGTGGGCGGTCGGCTCTGACAAGCATCATGGAGAACATGAGTTACAGAAGTTCTTTTTTGTGAATGTCTTTAGTTGTGCTTTCCTGGCTTCCTTGATGTCCTGAATTATTGAAAACATCTATCTTTCATGCTCATTTTGAGTTTGGAGGAGAGCCAGAAGTCATACGGTGCCAGATCTGGTGAATAAGGTAGATGAGGACACCCTGTAATGTTTTTGTGAGCCTGCCTTTCCTTTGGATAATACTCGGCAGCAGCCCTCCCAGTAATTTTGATTACACTTCATAAAGACACTCACGAAAGAGGACTTCCAGAACCTCTTCAGAAAGTGGCAAGAACAATGGGACAAATGTGCTCAAAGTGAGGGGCAGTATTTTGAGGAAGATTGATAGCAATGTCTTTTACTGTAATACATTTTAAAAATTTAAATATTAACTCTATTTTTGATCACCTCTTGTACATCTGTGTGTGTTTGTGTATGTGTCCAAAGCCTACCTGATATCAACATGCTGATTTTCAAACCCAAATAATTAAAATTTTAATGGCAAATAAGACAATTGGAATCCTAGTCCCAAGTACCTCAGAGTTGGGAGGAGTTAAGCAATCTCCTGGTTAACTCTTGCAGAAAAAGAGGCGGAGAGGATTATGGGAAGTTCCTGAGCGAGTGAGTAGATGTGCTGTAGCAATTGTGCATGCACGAGATGTGGCAGGAACCATGTTTTCCCGCTTCTCAGCAGTCTGCTATTTTCACCAGAGCCCAGGAAAATGTCTCACTGTGCAGTTTGCTTAAAAACAACAGAGAAACATCATAGAAGAGGATCGATTCCTGACTATGCATTCAAAACTAGACTTACAGGGCTCCCTGCAGAGTGCTCTCTGTCAGTGTGAAAGGGAAGCAGCATCTCCCCTCAGTCGCTGAAGGAGGGGGGAGCTCATGTGACCAAAACTGCTGATCTTCACCCCATTTCTGGGTCTTATCCCTTTGTCCATGCTCAATGCTAAGTTTGACCCTTATCTTTGATCCTCTTGCCTCAGCAATTCTTTTGTACCCATGAGCTCCTTGACTTTCCTGCTCTAGAGATAGCTCTCTGCTACCCGTGGTGAGTTTCTGAAGCTCAGCCTGTGCTGGATGCCTGGAGGTCATCACTGGCTACACATCCTGTGAGGAGCCTCTCAGGGGCCCTTGGTGTCAAGATAGGTGTCCAGGAGCCACCTGCTTGCCGCTTCAGTTAACACAAGTTGTGCGAAGCTGAGTCACAAGCTTCGGTGCTTGGCGGGCGGGTGGGAAGCTTGGTCTGAGAATGGGACTGAGAGATGGGCTGTGGTTACAGGTTTCAGCCTAAGTTGACCGTATGACTTTTAGGAGGATTGTCAGGTTGTCTATCTAAATGTTGAGTGCAAAGGGCTAAGGTGCTTTCCCTTGCACATATCTTTGAGCATGTGCAAATTTTTTTGTATGTCTCCCTTAGAAAAAGACACATCCCCATCCCCTGAAAGGAAGGTGCCACCTAAACACTGGCCATAGGAGAAAGCAAGGGACTGGCCACTTGTCTTTCCCAGCTCCGGAGCATCCCAAGAGTCTTGGATGGAGTGGGCTTTGTTCAGCTGTTGGTGCTCACAGGATGCCGGGCAAAGGATTAGACAGACACCCTGGAGCATCCTCCTAGCCTCTGCCCTGCAGTGGCCACCCTCCCCGGCCCCCAGGGATCCAAAGAGGGACAAGAAAACCCTCTTTGTTCTGGGCAGACAGTACAAAGCCTTGTTGCCATAGCAGCAACAGCCATTTCCTCCAGCTCTGATGGGGCAGCAGCTCAGCTGGGCTAGGGCTCAGGTCCCGAGAAGCCAGAGAAGCCGGGAGCAGAGGTCAGCCTTGCATGTGGGGGGTCTGACTCACTGAGACCCCAGCACTGCTCCAGCAGAGGAACCAGAAGCTGGCAAGGAAAAAGCCTGCCCTCCCGTGCCATCATCCAAAGCTGGGCAGGAGGCCAGCCAGGGGCTGGGGATCGGGCGGGGGCTTGGGGACCCAGCTGCTGAAACAGAACTACCAGATGTTTCGACCTTTCAGAATCAGCATGGCACAAGGGCCTGGCCTTGTAGGGGGTCATGCAGTCCTAGAGGAAGGGTGGGCATGAGGGAAGGAAGGAGACGGCTGTCCTGGATTATCAGGCACTGAAATATTGGTGGGTAAAGGAGTTCAGAAACTCCAAACTTCTAAAGGGAAGGAGGCCAGCAGGTTCTCTCTGCTGCCTTGTGTCTCTCCTTTATCTCTTGAGCCCTGTAGGAGTGGGGTGTGGAGGGGGACTAAGGATAGATTCTGGGGTTTCCAAGAATAGAAATGGACTGAATGGGAGGCTGGCCCCAGCGCTTGGCTCTTCCCCAATGGAGAACAGAGGTGTTCTATGCTCTGACTTAACAGATGGAATTCAGTCTCACTTCTGCCAGTTACTGCTTGAATGTGACCAAGATGCTTGCTTTTCTGAGTTTCATTGTCCTCATCTATATGAAGGGAATACTAAGAATGATTTTGAGAAAACTAAGATAATGCCTGCATAGTGCTAGGCATAGTATTAGCCCACAGGAAGTACTTAATAACGGTGGTTTACTAGCAGTATTATTATTAGGCTAGACCCACTAAAAATGCCAGTTTTGTAAGTCAGAAGTGCTTACACACCCACAGTTTCCTATGGCGCAGTCTGCTCTGGATGGGTGTGATGAAGCCTGCATCAGCGGGGCTGCGGTACGGTGGTGAGAGCGCTGGCCCTGGAGTCAGTTTGACTCCAACCCCAGGCCCTCTGCATGCTCACCGGGGAAACTCGGGCTTGTCACTCAACTTGTCCACACATCTGTTTCCTCTCCACAACATGAAAGTGTTGTGTGGATCACATGAACTAATGTGGGTGAAGTTCTTAGAAGAATGCCTGGCACAGTGCTGGTGCTAAAGAGAAGTGAACAAATGTGGTCAGCTGGAAGAGGATGATTATTATCGCCACTAGAGAGGACGTGGGAGATTTGCTCAGTTCACACTCCT
Organism: Hystrix cristata; assembly: GCA_004026905.1. NCBI lineage: Eukaryota > Metazoa > Chordata > Mammalia > Rodentia > Hystricidae > Hystrix > Hystrix cristata. The sequence continues at coordinate 17,886 of PVJO010008612.1, read as the reverse complement.
GGGCTGGAAGCCAAGCAGTGTAACTCTGAGACACTGTTCCAGCCGCTTGTCCTCTGCAGCCCCCTGTCCTGTCCAGCCCAGGCTGGCTCACCCTCAACTCTAATGATGGTCCATCTGTCTGTCCAGCCAGCTGCTCAGTCAGCCACTCCCCATCCATCCATTTTCCGATATATTCATCCATCTACATCTCTCCTCCCTTCCTCTCTTCCTCAGGAAACTGACTTCTACTGTATTAGATGCCTGAATTCAGCTGCAATGATCTAGAAACTTAGATGTCCTTTTAAAAAGTTAGATTTATTGACTTAGTTCATCATTTTAAGAACACAGTTGGATGAATTGTGATTACATAGGCTTGTCATTGCTACTGTAGTCACGGTCGAGAACATGTCTGGCATCCCCCAAATTCCCTTTAGCCTCTTTGTAGTCAGTCATATCTCTAATCCCCAGCCCCTCAGTGGCTACTGATCTGTGTTCTTTTTCAGAGTTTTCTTCTTTCCAGAATGTAATATGAATGGAATCAAACAGTATGAGGCCTCTAGAATCTGGCTTCTCTTACTCAGAGGTTTGCATTCCAGATTCATCCTTGAAGATACATGTATCAATAGTAGGTTTCTTTTTATTGTTGAATAGTATTCCATTACTTGGACATACCATTCATCTACTGAAGGACATTTAAATTGTTTTCACTTTTTGGCAATTATAAGTAAAGTTCATATAAACATTTGTATACCAATTTTTGTGTGAACTTAAGTTTTAATTTTTCATATCTACCTAAATACCTACCAGTAAATACCTACCAGTGACATTAGTGATTCACAAAACAAGTTATGCTTAAATTTAAGAAAATGCTACATTGTTTTTCCAAAGTCATAATCCCATTTTGCATGTTCATCACCAACCCATGAGAGTTCAGTTACTTTGTGTTCTTGTTAGCACTTGGTATTGCCTGTTTTCAATCTTTTCTAGCCATGATGGTATTTCAGAATGGTTATGATTTACATTTTCCTACATTGCTAGCCAGGTATCTTCTTTGGTGATATGCCTGTTCAAAACTTTTTCCCACTTTTAAGTTGGGTTGTTTGTTTTCTTATTATTGAGTTTTGAGTTCTTCATATATTCTTCATCAGATATATGGTTTGCAAATATTTTTCCCCCAGTCTATGTCTTACCTTTTCATTTCTTAACAGTGCCTTCCAAGAGTAGAAGCTTTAATTTTGTTGAAGTTTAATTTATCAGTGTTTTAATGAGGCATATTTTTGGTGTCATAGCTACACAATCTCTTTCTAACACAAGGTTTTTTTCCCTATTATTTTCTAGAAGTTTTATGAGACCTATGGTATTTTGTATTAATTTTTATGTATTGTACATGGTATGGGTCAATGTCTTTCTTTCTTTTTCTTCCTTCCCTTCTTCCTTCTTTCCTTCCTTCCTTCCTTCTTTTTTTTCTTTTTCATATATATATATATATATACACAAGTGTTCTAGCACTGTTGTTGAAAAGACTATGATTTCATAATCAAATTGCCTTTGCACCTTTGTTGAAAATCAAAAGACAGCATATGTAGGAGTTTATTGCTGAAACTGTTCTGTTTCATTGATCTCTGTGTCTATCTTTTCACCAACACTGGATGTCATAATTAGCCCAGCTTTGTAATAAGTCTTAACATTAGATACTGTGATTTCTCTAACTTTGTCCTTCTTTTTCAGAATTGCTCCTTTATTTTTCTCATATAAAATTTGGAATTAGTTTTTTGACTTCTATAAAAAAAGTCTGCAGAGATTTTCATAGAGAGTGAGATAATCTAGAGATAACTTTAGGGAGAATGAATATTCTGATATTTGTCCAATCCATATATACAGTCTCTCTCAACTTAGGCTGTATTTGAGTTCTTTTTTTTATCAGTTTTTGCAGTTTTTAGGATATAGATATTGAATATATTTTGGTAGATTTGTGCAGTAGTGTTATTTTAAGATTTTTTTGTGATATTGTAAGCTGTACCTTTAAATTTTTTTTCTTTTTTTTGAGACAAGGTCTCACTATGCAGTTCAGGTTGTCCTTGAATTCACTATGTAGCTGAGGCTGGCTTGGAACTTGTGGCAATCCTCCTGCCTCAGTTCCCTGAATGCTGGGATTACAGGCGTGCACCACCACACCCAGCTATACCTTTCAAATTTTACTTTTGAATTTTTCATTGCTCGTATACAGTCGAACACTAGATTTTTGTGTGTGCCTTTGTGCACTACGACCTCGCTGCACCTGCTTATCTGTTCTATAGTTTTTGTATAGATTCTTTGTAAGTAATCGATAATCTACATTATTTTCTATGTAGACAATCATGTTTTTCACAAATGGAGACAGGTGTATTTTTTCCTATCTATATGTTTTTTTCTTTTTTCGTGCCTTATTGCACTGGCTAGGATTCCTGGTTCAATGCTGAACAATAGAAATTATTTTTTTCTCTCTCTTTCTGCCTCTCTCCCTCCATCTCCCTCTCCCAAGTCCATACAATCTGTCAGTCTTTGTGAGAGTAAATCTGAAGAACATATCCAGAATCTCAACATTGTTTCTTTTGCCACAAGCTCTCCTGCCTGGATATGCCCACAGCCCTCTTTCTGGTATCCCTGCTCTTGACCCCTATGGTCCTCCATGAGCAGAGCATCTGAGTCCTTTTTCTAGTTTGATGAAAGCAAAACCTAAACATCTAACCACAATTTACAGGAATCTAAGAGGTGACCCTGCCATGCTCTCTAATCTTATTCCCTTCACTCACTATGGCACCTCAGCCATAGACATTTTCTTGCTGGTTCTCATATATGTTGAACACATTCCCACCGTGTGGCCTTTACACTTACTTTTCTTCTGCCTGACTCTCTACTTCCTTTGCATTGTTCTGATTTTACGTGTTGTTCTGATTGCGTATTGTTCTGATTCCTGAAGGAATGTCACTTCCTCCAGGAGGCCTTCTGTGACCTTCGGAGTTAATGTGATCTGCCTGCTACCCTCTAACTCATTATTCCTATTCTATCTTCTTCATAGCGTGTATTGGTACCTAAAATATCTGTTTACTTATGTGTTTATTCTCTCTCTCTTTCTTAAAGGGCAGGGATTCCATCTATGTTGTGCACTAGATTACCACCTAGCATGTAGCAGTCACTCATTACGTATTTGCTTCTGGCTCTATGATCCCACGAGACTGAGTAAAATACACTCTCTGGCTTACCTCTCAACACACTGGACTGGAACATGGTCACTTTCTGCCTCATTCTGTTGGTCAACATGTGGCTAAACCCAAAGCCAAGAGGTGGAGACAAATGTTTCTCTTCATGAGTGGGCAGAACTGCAGTCACCTGATCAAAGGCTACAGGAGGTGAAGCATAGAGCCAGGAATGCAATTTACTACAATAGCTGTGACAGTGACACTCCAACCAGGGAGGATCGGGAGGCCAGCGGAGTCTGTGACTTTCTCAAGTACATGTTTCCTCCCTACTTTTTATTAGGGGAGGAAAAATAGATTTTAGGTTAAGTCACTGTGGATTTCCATTACATGCAGCTGAAGACACTTTCTAAGCTCGACAGAGAGCTTTGGGATGGGAAGGCGGTGGAGGGACCAATGACTTGGAGTCTCAGTGAGGTCAAAGGAGGGAACCCAGGGAAGGAAACCAGAATGGTAACACATGTTGATTGGAAAACAGATATTTTAAATAGGTGACTTCAGGGACAGTGTAGTTCCTGGTAGTGACAAGGCTGGAAGTGTGACAGATGTCAAAGAGGAAAGTGAAGCTGGGGAGACAAGAACTGGGAAGGTAGGTATGTGGGAAAGTCTCCATTAGGAATCTCAAGGCATCAAGGCTGAGTGCAGTGGAGAGGAGACTGGACTCGGAAGCTGAAGCCCTCACTGAGTTAGGAAGAGTGAGTTCTGGGGATCTGGAGGCAGGCAGGGTGCTAAATCCAGATGGTGAGGCTCTCCAAAGAGCTTGGGGTTTTATAAGAAGGTGGAGGAGAAATGAGGATGCCCAAGTTCCTCTGTGTAGTCCAGGCTGCCCCTTGAGATTTCAACTCACATGACAACCCTGCAGGTCTTTTCATTCCGTGACCTCCAGGCCTTTCCAGATCAGCAGGCCTGAGACCAGTTACCGTATTTCTCTGCAGACCCAACTCTTCTCCAGTGACCTGCCACCTGATTCCTCAGACCAGGAACCTGGGCATCATCCCAGTTTGCCAGCTCCCCCATCCTCTCATTAAATCCTACTGATTTTTTTTTAAGTCCTACTGATTTTGTATCATAAATATGTTTCAATCCCCTTATTGGGGCTCAGCAAACACCACCCCAAAGTAAAGACTTCAGAAGCAAAGTTCCTCACTGACTTTTTCTCCTGCCCTCCTGCCTCTCATTCCTCCCTCTTCCCAGAGGGCAGTCATAAAAACTGGAATTCCTCTCCCCTAAGGGCGGGGCACTCACAGAAACCAAAATCCTTTTCCCCCAAAGCCAACCACAAAACCTAAAAGTATCATCCTAATTTTCTCCCATCTTTCTGTGTAAGAGCTGGCCATGAAGAAATTCAGACCCCCATTCCCAAAATCTCCTGCCTCATACTTGCAAGGCAAAGATGCTACAAACAAGAGGTTAAGAAGAATCTGGACAGGCCTTGCTCGCTGTCCCCTCTCAGTTTTTCAGCCTTAGATCATGCCTTCTTGATCCCATCATTTCTACACTGCCATCCCTGCTGCATCAAACCTAAGAATAAGTATGAAGACACTAGCTCACTGGGTCTTCACTATGAAGCCTCCCAAGTCATGTAAAACTGTGATCAGGCAAATACACTGCTTTCCTCTTGTCAACCTGTCTTTTGTTGTGGGGTATCAGCCATGACTTTTATGATAGGCAGGAAAGGAGTCACCTCTTTTCCACCCCGTGCCCTCTTCTCTTTCATACCCTTTTTCAGGTCTCCATAACCCCCGGGTCCTGCTGCCTCGTTCTCCTAACCATGCACCCTGCCTCCTGCGTCTCCCCATGAAATCCATTATCTAACACCTCAGGGAACCACTCCAGTGTTGGAATCTGAAATCACACTCTGTGCAAGAAGCCAATCATGAAATGCCTGCTTTGTCTCTCAGATGCATGAATATGAAAATGGATTCCTGAAGCTAGCAGGATGAGGGAGTGGTCACAGGGGATGAAGATCAGGCTGCCTGGGAGATTGACATTCCCCAGGGGAGCCCAGGCCTGTCCCATCCTGGGGAAGTTGCAAAGTGGAGTTCTCTTATCTGTACCAACTAGACAGGTTTGGTGGCTGTGAGATACTCTGGATTGCCTGCTGTGGCTGTTTGGAGGTCCCTGGGAGGTCTGAGTGTGGGACAGTAGTGGATGTGGAGCAAGCGGCCTGGGGGAGGGGAGGCCAGATGGCAAGGGGTGGGGGTGGGGAGAACGGCAAGGAGGGGTTGGCAGCAGCTGCGAAGGATCAATGCCTTTTCCCGCTTCATGTTTGCGTGTGTTGCTATCCCTGCTCAGATGAAAGAAATTCAAATAGTTATTGATTCTCGCTGAGGGGAGAATGTGGAGATCTGGTCTGGCTCTATTACATCCTCGCCAGCCCCTACCCAGCCTACTTCCTGCCCTGGCCTGGGCTGTAAATACAAGCCTCGGTCCCTACCCTGGCTCCTGACTCCAGCCTGGTCCTAGCCCCTGCCTAGCACCATTTGGTGTGGGGCAGCCAGGTGCTCAGTGAAATATGCTCACTTCTCTATTTGCCCTTTCATTTAGGGAGGCCAGACACCTGCCTCTGCCCCAGGGGATAGGGACAAGTCAAACTAGGGGTCAGCAAACTGGAACCTGAGGGCCAATTCCAGCTTGCGGCCTGGCCCTGGAGCTAAGAATGGTTCTTACATGTGTAAAGGTTTATAAATTAAAACAAAGAAAATAAGGGACATAGATTGCAGGTTACTCGAGGAGTCTAAAATGTTTCCTATGTGGCCCTTTTGCAGGAAAATCCTCGGTTTCTGTGGTTTTTCTGGCTCATGGTTTTACAGGTGATTTTCCCCTTTGAGGCACTAAGAGCTGAGACCAGGAGCTGCTTCCCCCCAGGCCTCAGTAGAGCTATAATCTGCCCCCCTGAGAGGCAGCAGGGTCCTTTCCCTCTCAGGCTCTTTGTAAGGGCTATTTTGGTTCCAATCACGTCAAAGCCCGGGCAGCTTCCAGGAAGCTCTTCTGGGGAGTGTGGATCCCCGGGGACCAGACCAGATTCTGTGTGTCCCTCCCAGTGCCAACTCCAGAGGCCACACAGGGAGCTGAGCTGCCCTGACGGCTCCCCTGGCTCCAGCTTTGTTGGCTCTGGCTGCAGAGCTCCTGAGGCTGCTCAACAGTCCCAGGTCTGTCTTCCTGACGCTATGTGACTTTGAGCAGGCCACCAAACCCCTCTGCGCCTCAGCTTTCCTAGTTTTAAAACAGGGGTAACTGTTACGTATCTGTGAAGGCCATTTAAAGTATTTAATGTAACCTTTTTTTTTTTCTGGTTCTGTGTCAGTATTTAGTAGAGAGAAATGCTAAAACAACAACATACACTACCTGAATTTCTGACCTGCGAAGAGCAGACCTCACAATGTACAGCCAGAGTCCCACGCTCCAGAGTTCTCCCCTCTAGCCTTCGAGCTGAGAGTCACCTTGGGCAGGGGCCTGCTAGAATTTCTCATTGTGAGGAGAGGTTTGGCGGCCATGCGACGCCTGAAGGTGTGTGTCTGGAACGGCTCTGTCCCAGGGCCAGGCGTGCCCAGAAAAGGCCAGAGCTCAGGGCTGCTGTGCGGAGCCCGCCCCCGCCAATGTGCAGGAATCAGCAGGAAGATGCATCGATCACCATCGGCAGCGGGCCACGCAGGCTGCCTATCGATCGGAGGCCTGCCTCGCCCCAGCCCTTCCCCGCCCTCCCCTGGTGGGCCGTGTGAGTCCCTGTGGCCGTCTGCCTCTGACAGCAGGAGGAGGAGAGGGAGGGGGAGGGACCAAGAAATCTCCCTGATCCTTCTGGACAAAGAGACCTGGCAGCTGCAAGTAATTCGGGACTCTGATAATCCCTAATCCCTAATCCGGCTCCATTTGCACATAAATGCAGTGCCTGGCTTCTGACCCCGGGGGTCCTGGGAGCGGTTTGGGGGGCTTGTCCCCATTTATTTCCTCAGTGAGTTTTCATTGGCCGAAAGCCCCTCTGGCCTCCTGACCACTGAAAGGGGATTTCCCAAAGCCATGGCTTTCTCAGGATGGAATTCCTGCCAATGGGACTTGGGCCCCCAGAAGGCTGAGAAGGTGCCCGTGGGTTGGCACGCCTGGCCTGCTGTGGCTGTGGGGCCTGGGGCTGCTGGCCCCTCAGAGCTGGTGCGGGTTGTGAGCAGGGGTCCAGGGGATCACTGCCACAGACACAAAACAGGGCAACGCATTTCAGGAGCCAGAGCTCGCTGCTGGGGTAGGACAGGGCTTGGTGGTCCTACTGACAACAGAGTTGGAGACATAGAGGTGTGTGTCTCTTTCTCTAGCATTTATTGAGAAATTACTATGCGCCCAGCACTGGACTCAGTGTTTTGCAAGCATTATAACCTTTCCCCGTTTTATAAATAAGGAAGCCGCAGCTCAGATCATGGAAATGAGGTGCTCAGTGTCTTAGTGTGGAGAAGGGTCGGTGCTAGAATCAAGCACTTCCCAGCTGCAGATTGCCCGGGTGTGTCCTACTGCTGGCACATGCCTCAGCAGAGAGTGGACCCCAGGCACAGGCTGAGCATCCTCCAGGGCCTTGGGGCAGAGTGGTCAAGAGCTTCGGATCTAGAGTCAGATCACCTGCATTCAAATCCCGGTTCCACCGCAGGGTGGGGCCAGTGTGGTGAGGGCTGGAGCAAGGGGCTCCTGCCTGAGCTCCTAAGGGGGCTGCTGGCTGCCTCCTCTGCAGTGAGGACTCCGTTTCCGCAGGATGTGCCCACCGGGAACTCTGTTCTTCCATTGGGTGAAGATCGCATTCCGGCTACTTGGGACACCATAGGTCCCCTTCCAGACGCTTCTAGGGCCTGCGTTGGGCTTTTTCCTAGGGCCGCACCCCACCAGGTCACACTGGGTGTCAAGATGTGTTGGGTATTAGGGTGTTGGAGAGGAGCTGAAGTCAGCATGGAAGTCTGCCAAGTACACAGAGGCCTCCCAGGTCCTTGTAGATGTGTAGTTGTTACATTATTTCATTTAACATATTTAGCATATATAAGTGTCTAGGCTTAGTAGGTAGGAGGCCCTCCATTGGTACCCCCTCCTGGAGCACTGCTAGTATTCTGGGGGCCTGACCTGGGCATAGAATTGACTGGCCTGGGTTCAGAGTCTGGGTTCTGCCCTTTACAGGCCGCGTGCCTTTGGGAAGCTGCTAAATCCCCTGAGCTTCCTACCTTTTCATCTGTAAAATAATAGCACTTACCTCAAGGTCGTTGCAAGAAAGTTTATACGTGTAAAACACTTAGACAGACTGCCTAGTATGTAGTACACCTGGCTTGCATTTAGCTCTCATTCCCATTTTGGAAGGGCTGTGTTTATAAGGATTCATTTAACTTCCCATGACCCTAGGTGGCCAAGCAAAGGTCGGAGGGGAAAGGTTAGGAGGGATACTGAATGTTGGAGTTGAGTTTCCCCTCTCTTTTGCTGTGTAACATTTTGCTAATTCCTTAGTCTCTCTGTTTCTTTTTTCCCCCTCTCTAAATTGGAGACAAACTGAGAGGTGTTGAGTGAGAAGGGATCTTTGTCAATGTCCAGTCTTTTGTCTGCATGTGGTAAAAAATACATGGTATTCCAGGTTTTCTTTGGAAAATCCCCAATTCTTTCAATTGTCCTTCCCTCCTTGTTTCTATCCTTCACTGAGATTTATGGATACTTGCATCACTTAATTTGCACAACCAGCTCAGGGAAGTGGTCCAGACTGGGAAACTGAGGTTTGGGGAGGGATGTGCTTTTCCTGTGGTTGCACAGCGATCAGTGTAGAGCCAGGGCTTGGGCCATGAGTCTTAGGGAAGGATGGAAGCTCCCATCTTTCACGTGATCCAGCTGTAAGCAGAGCTCAGGTATAAGCCACGCAGGTGTTACTGGCCTCCCAGCGGGTGAGGGGCCTTACAGACCCCCATTTTACAGTCCAGGAGATGGAGCTTTGAGGACACATGGGGTCCTTTCTGGAGTAGAGCCGTCTCTCTGGGCCAGCTCGTGGGGGTTGGAGAGTGTGGTAAGTAAGCGTTCCTAAAACTGGCTCCAGCTTGGAGCAGGCTTAGCTTTGCAACCCAATATTTTGCTGCCTCCTGAAGGATGGGGCATAATGACTAGGCAATGATTGGTACCTTCCCTCCCCGGATTGGACACCGGCTTCTAGAATTCCCTGAGGGCTAACCTCTAATTTCAATATGTTAATGTGTGGAATCTAATGGCATATTTATTGCTTATGTAGATGCTAGTTATTTACATGGGAAACTGATTTATCTATTAGATAATTAGTAAACTTCAATAATTGCAAAAACCTTTTAGCAATCAGTTGACATTTAATTAACATACAATAACTGTCTTATTAAATCTACATTAAATGCCTATTGGAGTTAATTAAAACTCATACCTATGACTCTACATTCTTTGGGAATCCTCATTAAAGCTCACCAGTAAGAATGCAGACAGGAAAATTCCCTGGAAAGCACTTCGTAATGGAGTCACTTGAATAGTACTCAAACATTTATTCAGTGCCTATTCTGTCCTTAAAAAAACAGCAAGCGAAACGGAAACAGGCCTTGCCTTCGATGAACTTAGAATCTGGTGGGGAGTGTGTGAATAAATAGTCACACTGACTAATTTATTCTGTAACTCTGACAAGTGCAACGAAGAGCAGGAACGCCACAGGTGGGAGTTTCAACCTGGTCTTCTGGGTCAGGATGGCTCCTTGAGCTGAGTTCTGAAAATTTAAGTAGGTGCCATCTAGGGAAATGGGGTGAGAAGATGGGCTGAGCAGAGGGAACAGCATTTGCGAAGGCACTGGGGGCAGGGGGCGTGGCCAGGAAGAGAGACAAAAGCCCAGGGTTAGAACAGGGAGCAGAGGCTGGGGGGTGGGGGTGGGGACGGGGCTGAGGAGCCTTTGCCCACAAGCAACGGGAGATGGGAATCTGCGTGGGTACATACGTGCACGCATGGGTGAGCACATGTGTGCAAATGCGCGCAATTGGATTTGTGTCAGAGAAGGCCACTTTGGCTGCAGCAAGGAGAGTGGGCTGGTGGGACGTGAATGGACATGTATAAATCAGTCAGGAGGCTATTGCCACGGTGCAGGTGGCAGGAGCTGGTAGCCTGGACTGGATGATAGATAGCAGTGAGGACGGAAAGACATTGAAACATTCAACCGTCAACAGCTGCTAACAGGAGGAAAGGAGGGATGGAGGAGGACTTCTTTCTGGGTGCTGGAACTGGCCGGCTGGTGCCATTCACTGGCAGAGGCCCAGACACCCAAGAAAAGACACGAAGCAGACATATGTATAGGCTTTGAACTCAGAAAGGAAGTTAGGGCTGAAGAGTTTTAAAATCCTGGTGCTTGGCCTCCACACCAGAGATTCTGATTTAATTGGCCTGGGTGGCCAGTGATTCTAAAAGCCACGTTTGGGAATGAATGGTCTAAAAGTAGAAAATATAAGAAAGTATGAACATATAACAAAGACTTTGTTATCCACTGCCTTGATCAGGCATGGCCAGCCGCTTTAGCTCAGTTCCGCCAGGCCCGTCCTCATGCGTCCACAGATTCATGCTCAGCTCGTTAACACGTAAGAATGATCATACTGCAGCTGCTGAGCGCTTACGGTGCTCCAGGCACTGTGCTGAATGCTCTGCTCCTGTTCTCTCATTCAGTTTTCACAGCAGACTGATGAGCGGATGACACTCTCCATTTTACAGACCGGGAGACAGAGGCCCCACAAGCCAGTGTCCTGCTCAGTCACACAGATGGTATTAAGTGGAAACTGGGATTCCAGCTCAAATCTGTTGGATTCCAAAGACTTTGTACCCTATCACCATGATATACAGCCAGTCTCACCATAAATCCAGATACAGGCTGTTTAATGTGCCCTTCTCATAGGTTATAAGTCCGACCAAGGCTACGAGAGGACTCCTGAGTTCCACAGACATCCAAGGGAGGGTCCCTGTTTTTAGCAAGAAGTTCTTAGCCTTGTCTGGAGAAGGAAGTGAGGCATGTCTGTCTGCAGGTGAACTTCTCCCTTCCCCATGAACTGTCTGCAGGTTTTAAGACATCAAAAGCTAACAGAATAAAGAGAGAATTAATTGTAGATTGCGAAGGCCAAGAAATTATTGCATGGGACCCCAAATTAATATATATCATCAAACTTCATTGATGAGCCAGCACTTCTCTAAGTAATTAAATGTTTCTTAGGGGGGGAAAAAGGCTTGTGGTCAAAGAAGTTTAAATATTGTTGGATTCTAGATCTTTCATTTTGCTACTACAAAGCTCCAGATACAGGCTGGTGCACAGAATATGAGTTTTCCTGACCTTATTTAACCAAAGAATGCTACTTTTCTTTGTTCTTTCTAAACAAAGCATCTAGCTCAGCAGTTCTTAACTGGTGGGACCTCAAACAACCTGCATCAGAACCACCTGAGGGGCTTCCTAAAAATGTGACTCTTGATCCTCACCCTGAGATTATGCATCAGAAGCTCCTCAGGGGGGTCTGAAAGATGGGCCATTTGATCAAGCACGCTGCTGGACGACTCTGGTGCCCACTGAGCTTCTAGAACTACTCTCCTAGAAGGATACACGTTCTGAGAAACATGCTTTGGGAAGGGCTGTTGTGGGTTGAATAAATATATCTTAACGTCTATGAATTACTATTTAAAAATTGGTACAGATGCTGCACTAAACAAATTACAAATGTAACTTAAATTATTGCCAAATCGACAATACTTTTTGTTAAATATTAATGCTTTCCATGGTGGGGGCGGGGAGGATGAAAAGTAAAATTTCCTTCCTGTGTGGGGGGAGCAAGGTGTTCTGAAACTCGAGTGGGTTTGCAGGTCTCCTAATGTTGGCTGAGAGCACGCAGAGGCCACCCGATGGAGCTTCTGCGGCCGAGCCCTGGGCACCTGGGCGTAGCGGGGGCCTCAGACACTGGAGGAGGCACGGGAAAGGTGTTTCTGACTTTCTTGCTTCAATTAGAGCAGTTTTACTATGATCCACTTACATTTTGTTTGAAGTCAGGGTTTGGCTGCCTTAGCGAAAACAAAAAATTTGCTGATCACTGATGGAATTCCCTCATTTGTCAGAGGAGGGACTCTGTGGCCCAGAGAGGGACAGAGGCTTCTCTGCAGCCACCCAGCCCGCTCGTGGCAGAGCCAGAATTGGGAACAAGACTCCCTGGCCGGCGGTTGGCCCTAAATTGCTGCACAGAATCTCAGCGCTGTTAAAATGCAGCCCACGGCCCAGGCGGCCAAAGTCAGCTGTAAGTCAGAGCCGGGGAAGCAGGCTGAGGAGAGCCAGTGCCTTCCTCCTTGGGGCTGACCTCCCTCTCTGGCCTCACCCTTCCCCTCCTTGCTGCCTTTTCTGGGCACCTAAGCATATGTATGAAGCGGAAATCAAACGCCTGCCTCGGACTTGACAGAACTGCTGAACTAAGAGCCATATAATGTCCTCTACTGAAGGACATCCCCTTGTCAAGATAAGGCTTGGTGAAGCTCCGCAGGAAGCCGGCTTCCAGGGCGGGATCATGTATATTCATGGCGCTCCTGCCTGCCCACTGCCCCACCCCCGGGCTCCCCGCCAGCCCGCTGACCACCCCGGAGCCCTGGAGCGCTTGACGCCTGGTGGAGCAAGCGGGTTTGGGATTTATCTCTGGCTGGCAGCATCCCACGTGGCAGCACTCTGGAGGGTGTATGTTGCCCTCCTTGATTTCTCTTCTGCCTTTTCTCTGCACTCCCTGGACAGCGTCCCCCTGGACCCTGCTGGGAGCTTCTTTTCCTTACCTTCACCTCCAGACTGTCTGGCCATCCTGTGCTTTGCTGCGCTTCGCCCCTCGGTCTGGGGTTGCCCCACCTCTCCTTTTAAAGTCCAGCTCAAATGTCACTCCTCCCAGGGCCCCATGCAGGGACCTGGGAAGTGTGAATGAGGTCCTGGTCAGGATTCCTGCTCCGGCTGCGACTGCGCTGCAGAGGACCCAGGCAGGGCAACTTACACAACAAAGTTGTCTCACAGCTGTGGAGGCTGAAGTCAGCAGCTGGCCTCTTCTGAGAGTTTCCTCCTGCACTCACAGATGGCTGTCTTCTCCCGTGTCTGCCCATGGTCCTTTCTCCTACTGTCTCCAGTTTCTCCTTGTGGGGCCACCAGTCATAGGACTTCATTTTCTCTTAATTACTTCTTTAAAGACCCTATCTCCGTATGCCGTCATATTCTGTGTTCTGAGGGGGGGCGGTTAGGATATCAACTTTTAAATTTTGTGGGAGATACGATTCAGTCCATAGAGTTGTACAAGAAAATTATCCCCCCATGTAGCAAATTTTATTCTGCAGGTGGCTTTATTATGCACATGAATTCTGTGAGTCAGGCCACTGGGCGTGACTTGTCTCTGCCCCATAGTGTCTGTGGCCTCAGCTAGGGACACTCAGAGGCTGGAGCTTGAGCCCTCTGAAGGCTCCCAGCCTCGCCAGCCTGGCCCGTGGGTTGGGATGACACCAGGGCCAGGACTGCCATCGAAAGCCCTTTCCACATGACGTGGCTTCATAGCACGGTGGCTTCAGGGCACTGGAGCTTTTTGTCTGTGGCTCAGGTGTCCAAGAGCAACTGCTCTAGTGGACGCAGCAGAGCTCATCGACTTTTAGGACAGAGTTCCTTTTCTTGTCCTCTGTTGATTGGAGTAACAGCCCACCTAGACTCAAGGGGAGAGAAACACGTTCCATCAGTGTTGGAAAAGAGCATGTGGGAAGTAAGGCATGGTTGTGGCCATCGTTCTTGGTAAATACAGTCGACCATACTGAGGGAAACAGACCTCAAAGGGGCAGCTTGTAGTCATCGTCATGGGCTGTGCTAGAGACTCTTGCAATCAGAGGAAAGCAGTTTTGGTTCTCTGGTTCTATTTTGCGTATGTGCATGTTTGGGGGTTCAGTGTCTTTAATCTTCATGTTTATGTGTTATGAAGACCACATCTCTTGCCTGCTAACTGTTGGCTTTGGAGGTCAGTGAGAAATTCCTCCCAGAGCAATCAACACTGGGCAGGAAACATGGTAAATACTCACAGTTCTTGAGTTCCCTGTGGGTTGAACATTTAGAATCATCTGTTTATTTAATCAGCATACATTTCTCTAGTGCCTTCAGGGGGCCCAACACTGTGTTTAGGAACTTATCCGTCACTTGCACAGTACACAGTATTTGTGGATTTTGTCATTCAACAAATGCTGTCATTGTTCAGTCGTTCAACAAACCCTGTTATAGCATCTACCCTGGGGAAAGAAGGACTCTTAGCAGAGGGGCCACTCTCTAGCAAATGCTGTGCTCAAGATGCATCAGGCAGAATTCTAATAGCATTGTGTGTTTCATTTTGCCCATTATGACACCATTATATTTTAAAGCTTGTCTTTCTAACTCTCCTATTTTTCTTCTAGACTGCATTCCTGCTATATGGCTCCAGTTTCTCTAACCATTAGGAAGGTATTATAGTTACTGGAGATTCATCTATCATTTTATGAGCCTCTTTCAAGAGAGGAAATAACAGGTTGTTTCAAGTGCGAAGGGACGGCTCGCAAAGCCTAACGGAACAGGCGTCCTGTTCCCAGGGGATCAGCCGAGCGGTGTTTATCTTTGACACAATAAGCAAAAGATCAGAAATGATTACAACAAATGGCAGAGTAAACAATCCATCCACAGCAAAGGACACCTGCCCAAGTGCTGGAAATTGGATCTACACACAGCTGCCAATTGCAGACCGTGATCCTGATGGCTCCCTTACACTCAGGGGGACGCGGAGGGTGGCATGGCCACGGGCTCACCCTGCTCTGATGCCCAGGCGAGAATGCCCTCAGAGGGTCCCCTTGCCAGGCTCCAAAGCCCTTCAATTCTTGGGACTTTGTTTCATCCGCTGCTTTGCCCTGTTGTCGAGAACTGTCAGGCACATCCTGGGTATTCGGCAAACTCTGGTCACAGAGGCAAGCACACGTGTCCAAGCAACCTACCTGTGCCTGCGTCTCCTGCTCCAGCTCTTGCTTCCCTCTTCTCTTAGTTTTTGCTGAATTCCTAGCTCTAGAATCTAGCATCTTTGTTTCTTCCGGAGCTCCTCTGCATGCTCTGCCTCTCTGCTTGGAAAACCCTTCTCAACCTCTTCCCCAGTCACTCCCTGGGTCCTTTAGGTCTCAGCTCAGCTACCCCTCCTTCTAAGAAGCCTTCCCTGATCCCCCACCCACCCCACAAGGCCTGTCTGTCCTAAGGCTGCTTTCTGTTTGGCTTTCCCTTTCATAACCCTAGGTCTGTGCTCCCCACTAGGATGTAAGCTCCTCTAGGGTAGCGACTGGATGTTGCTCACTGCTCTTCACTGCAGAAACAAGCAGCCAAACGCTGCAGACTCAAGCTCCCCTTGCACCGTGCACAGCTGCTGTGGGGAAGCAGCTGCCCAGCCGGGGCTGCATTTCTCGGCCAGACTCCCATTCAGGCAACTGCCTTTGGCTGCAGGGTGTGAGTGGATGTGGCACACGTCACTTTAAAGTCAAGGGCCCCAATCCTTCATATCCTCTCTCTTTCCTCCTTCCTCAACTGGATGCAAAGGACCAGGATGCAGAAGGACTCTTAGGAGACTCTGAGGGTCCTTAAATTCCCTAGTAATCGATTGAGCCAAGCTTCTCAGGAGAGAGGAGCAAAGGGACCATCTGCATTGGATTTCACATGAATGTGAAGTAAACTTGGGTTGTGTTATAGCACCAATACTTTGGGGATGCTTGTTACAGCAGCCGGTGTACATTGACAAATAGATTGCTTTATCTCAACAAGTATTTGTTGACAGGCAAGTTTCCGGGGCACAGAAGCCTCATGCCATGTCTGGGCAGCCACCCAGGGCCAGCACTTCCCAGGAGCCCATGGTCTAGCTGAGGAGAGTAATTTGGAAGTCAGTTCACATCATTGTCAGAAGCATCAATTTATTAGATTAAGATGGACTGAGCCTTGCACCATTGGGAAACATAAAGAGTCTTTGCTCATGGATAGAAATGGCATTATTCAGCGAGCATCTTAATTAAAATTGGCAAATAATGGCCTTTGACAAAGCGTATTAAATAAAGTGTTATTCTGCCCTCCCCCCATGGTGCTATGAAGTGGTGGCAGATCCCACCTCTAGCTTTTCCATTTGTCCCTGCAAGACGGTTTTCTGGGTGGCCTTGGACCAACTCAATCCTCTCCCTCATTTTTTCTCCAGAATAACTAGAATGTGCTGGGGAAGCAACATCTTCGGGTGGGAGGGGGGCGGTTGGCAGAAGAACACGGCTCTGTCTGGCTTACCTCTCGCAGAGTCAGGCTCCCTTCAGTGCTTCAGCCCAGTGAGCCACGTGGCCCCAGGGCATGAAACTCAGGGACAGCTTCCCCAGTCCCCCAGCTACAGCTGAAGGGGGATGCACAGTCAAGACGCCAGCTGCGCCCGACAGCTTTCTTGAGCCTTGGCGGGGCCTGGCTCCCAGCTAATCTTAGGCGTCTGCTGTCCCTTATTGCCTTTCTGTAAAGTGACAAGCTTACATCATGTAACTTGTACATCAGGTGTATATAACCTGTAACCAAATGAGCTGGTAATCGGTGCCCCGTGAGTCTGTGTCGAGGTCTCTTTCTTGCCATTGCCTCTGCCCAGCCGCAGCTCAGTTCTTCTCGTCTCTCAAACACTCCTCTCTGCGTTCAGATCTGGCCAACATTCACTTTTACCATCCCCTCCTCTTCTGCATAGTAACTGTCAGGTTGTTCTAAAACCTAGAACAGACCTCAGTGCGGCTGCTGTATTCAGGGGAACTATGCCCTCCTTATCTAACATTCAAGGCCCTTCCTGGGTGGCATTCTTGATTCTCTCCCTCACCTGTCTCCTATTAATCTTTTATTCCCACAGTATTTTAGAGAATCTAAGCCTCTCTCCCTCCATTTGTACCCTGAGCATTTCTGCATGGGAGACTTTGCTTGTCTTCCTATCGGTCTATGCCCAGGCTTCAAAGCTCCCCCAAACACCACCTTTTCTAGGGAGCCTATTTGGATTGTCCTCTGAAATTCCACAGCCCCTTAGCTGTGCTTTTTTGGGGGCTTTTATTAGCCTGGGGGTTCTTGAAGACTGGGTCTGAAGAACAGTCCTACACGTGTTTAATTCACTTTGAAGGCAATGCCAGCGAGCAAGCTTGGGGACCAGGGGGCTGCAGTGTGAAGTAGGGCAGGAGGGACAGCTGATAGGAGGACGGGTTGCTGAGGTGGTCACCACTGCGAGCCTTAAGAACAGAGTTTTAGGATTATTTTCCTGGGGGAATGAAAGGTGTCCCCACAGATGTTAATCTCCCTCCCCTCCAGGATGCACAGGTACAGTCTTAGGGGCTTCCTGCTGGTGTCTCTCCCTGGGACTTCAGAGGAGGCCAGCGCAGGAAGTGAGATGCGTGTGTCATCACCTCGATGTGCTTCTGTTGGTTTTCGCCTGCAAGAAGCTGGTCAGAACCTGTACAGAGCTGGTCACGCAGTGGCAGCTGGAGTGACAGGGATGCTGAGATGTGTTAAAGTGACATGTAAGAGATGTTTAACTTATAGTCCTCCCAGTCTATCTGCTATTACAGTTTTTGTGTACATATTGTTTTCTTTTTCTCTCCTACGGATTCTTTGAAGAATTATATTCTCTCCCCAATATCTAGACTGGTTTTC
>PVJO010008611.1:0-74262 GCA_004026905.1 Hystrix cristata | reverse complement strand
AAAAAAAAAAACCCTATGGGACTATTATTTTCCCCATTTTACAGACAAGAGCAGTGATGGCGAACCTTTTAGAGCTTTCAATGATACAAACAGACCGCTGTGGCACGTGTGCCGTAGGTTCACCATCCCTGGACTGCAGAATCCAAAAACATGGATCTTTACTTGTGAAAGTCATGGTGCCGCTCGGACTTGGAAGCAAGCTTTAATTCCAGCAGTAGGACCTGCAAGTTAACTCTTACTCCCTCTTCAGTTACTTTTTGACTTAGAATAACCATCTTCAGATTACAAAATTAATCAGGTGATAGGTAAAAGAAAATTCAAAGTGTCTAAGAACAGTGCAAGTAATTACCTAAGTCGTTTAAAGGATGGTAAGTTTCCAAACCAAAACATGTTTAGGTAAACAAGCAAACAAATAAATGACTAAGTGTACAAAACTAAAGTTTTAATGGAATGAAAGAAATTCCAGAAGGCACAAAAGTAGCCTCTTTAATATAGGGAAGATAGTTACTAAAACAGAAATCCAGGTTGATTCTAGATAAAATTCTACAATAGATTGTTAAACAGATGACTTTTATGTAATTAAAAGTGGAACTAGGGAGCTGTAGTATGCTAAGTACCCTGTTCTGCTCTCTGGCAATCTCAAGGAAGCTTAGTAAAAGGCTAGAATATGCATCAGGACTTGGGTGAGACAAGAGCCCTTACACTATCTTTTGGGATAGATGACACAGTGTGGACTGTTAATAGAACATTAGGTAGATTTATGTAAATATTTTAAAATACTGCTCAGAGTCTAATTAGGAATCATGAATGATTGACAATTCTCAATTGTATGATTCTTTGTTTTATCTCAGTATATATCAGGCATTTGACAAACTTGGTGAATTTTAACTCAATTTGCCTTGAATGCCATATTTATTTGGCATACACTATATATTTATTTGTAGCTTAGATGATGCATTAATAAAGTGTCAGACATATTTATGAATGGGGAGGGGTAAGTGAATGTGTTGGATGCTATAATGCAGATTTTTTTCAGAGTTAGATCATTTGATAAAATGTTGTCTTCTTTAAGGTATAAATACACGTCAACTTTCAATTTTATTATGTTCAGAAGACATCTCTCTTTTCCTACTATTGCCTTTTATTCCTTTTGAGCCTACCACTAAATCATGGGCAACACTTTGGCAATAGAACTAAAGTGACATGCACTGTGGAGAAGTTGAGAAAAACATTCTCGGTTTGGAAGCATTTCCCTGGTTTGTGTGTAAAAACATACTGACTATAAAATTGCTTCTGGGATTTATGTCATTGCATCTCCCTGTCCCTTTTTAATAAATTGGCTTGCTTTTTTTGCTCATTCCTGACTGATCTTGGACTTCGAACTGTATCAACTATCACTTGATACATTATTGTTACAGACATTCTGGTCATTTTCTTATTTCCTAGCTGAGAAATAGGTGAGTGGATTGTTGAGGTCTTTCACTACAACTGACACTTTCAAGAGAGATGAAGACTTATTATTAAACATTCGAGATGCTTTGAAATCAAGTTATATAGAAAGGAGCCAGGCCTTCACCTATAAAAGGGAGCATCCCATTACTCTTTCATGAAAGGAATACAGTGTATATACTGAGAAAAACCCTAAAGCCGCATTACCACACACACACACACACGTACACACACACACACGTGCACATGGGTGTACATACACAATTTCAGTCTGGAACTTACAAAAATGATAGGAAAAGTAATCTGAGAAAATGTAGGTTTTATTGACATTTCAGTAAGTTCAAATGAAATTATCATTTTATTCTCTATTCTTTCATTTAAGCCCATGAAACATCTTGAGTATTACACATTCCCTTTGAAATCAGCATTTTCAGGTTAATATGGAGGAAATCAAAAGAAAACCATAATACAGAGCACTATTAAGTAGAAAAATAGTGTGTTTTTGAATAATAGTGGCATATATAATATGTGGCATATTTGAGGCACAGAATGGCAGTGTGATGGTTTGAAGTAAGACTAAAAGAAGGATTTGGGGCAGGCCAAGGCTGACAAGATACAGTATATAAAAAGAATTCAGAGACAAGAATGAAGGCATCCAGCAGAGCTGTGTACTTTAGCAAAAACCGTTCAGTTCAAATAAATGTTTTTTGTTCAAACTGCAAAGAGCAAAGGCCAATGGGCAGTATATGTTTGTCTCAGAGTGCAAATAATCAACTCACATTATTTGACAGAAAAATTTGAAATACTCTAAGATGTAGGCACCACTAAAGAGGCCCAAACAATACAGACATATTTCTAACAATTTAAACTGTCACCAAAACTACTATTTTGCGTCTCGAAATTGAACTATAGTGGTGCAAGGCTGCAAGACTCCAGGAGAGCAAAAGTAAAAGTAATTAGATCCTGACATGGCCCCTAAATCATTTATGAGACTAAGGCTGTATCATGACATATGCTTTAAATAGGATAAGTATCGGTTAATTCTGTTCCTTCAGGTCACAGCTATTTCATTTATCATGCGAGCAGACAGATCACTTCTTCAGATGGCCAGGTGATTACGAATATGACTTCTTCCTAGAACTACAGTCAGGAGTCTTCTGTTATGAAAAATGTACTGTAGCTACTATTAATGACAATGAATAAGGAGTGATATGGTTATGGAGGCTTACATATGAGTAATGACACTGAACTTTACTAAATAGTAAAGAGCTTTATAAAAAATATTTGCAGGATAGATGTACTACACTGATTTCTTTTTGCAGAGCAACATGATTAATTTTTTAAAAGAGAGCAGTGATGGTTTCCACTGGCCACTGGTAAAGTGATACATACAGCTCTTAGATGTTATTCTAACCTAGAACATAAAATTATATACATCTAAAATATGAACATATAACTACACATGTGAATATGAATCAATATTTAAATTTATTTTTATCTGAAAGTAAAAATCATATTACCACAGACATATGTTTATAAGAATTTAGTAAGATCTTGCAGCAAACCTAAGGTATGGAAAGAATAACCAACTGGGATGTGTATACTAAATGGAAAACTTATTTCTTTTTTTCTCTCCCTATATATGTGAATATGAATTTCCTCCTTTATATCGTTGTGTTTTATTTCTGGACTTACACTTAGCATGCACGAAAATATATTTTATGAAAACATCAAAGGTAATATTCATTCAAGCAAGCCCATTTGAAGGATACTACAAATTATTAACTATAACTTCCATTATAGGGAAACATAAGATACATTTTGAATGATGTACATTCATCATTTAATGAGAATTATGAAATGTTCAGGATTCATAAAACAGGTTGTTTCTGACGGCTTGGAAATTGCAGTCTTGGAGGCAAGATGTATTAGCTTTCTTGTCTCTGAAAAACACCACCACCTGACATCCACAATTGAAAGGAAGCAAAGTTTAACTTGGCTCACAGTTTCTGGGGGTTCAGTCCACAGTAAGGTGGCTCTAGGGCAGAAACATCCTGGCACAAGAGTTGTTGCAGCAAAGCTGCTCACTTCATCGTGACCAAGAAGCAGAACACAGAGGAAGTGCACCAGAGAGGAAGGGGCAGGTATGAGAATAATACCATTAGGTAATGGAGATCTTAAAGAGAAAAAAGAAAATTCAACTATTTTTAAGACATCTGTCATATTAATGCCATTTATTGAGTGCATAGTATGTGTCACATATTGCATAGCATCCTTTATAAACACTAGTACTCTTATTTCCCAGAGCTGCCTCTTTTACCAATGGGAACACTGAAGCTAGAATATAATTAAACTGCCTATGTGTTACATGGTCTGGGAATCTTAATACTTTAAAGACACAACATTGCCTTTTGTGGGGCAATTTGCTTACTTTATTCAGGTTTCAGAACTGTGAATAGTTTTGTAACCAATGAGAGTGTAATTTATACCCTTAGCTGGTAACTGTTGTTGTATATTAAGGTATAAAGAAGTGGGTTTATTTTCTTAAATCCAAGTCATCAAATATAACAACGAAATATTATTATTGATAGAGTCACACGACAGATGGAAACTTTGACATTATCTTGACATCCTTTGAGAATAGAGATAATGTTTACAGCTGAGGTAATTTGAACTTCTACGGTTATGTATGTGAATCATGTGTTTTAAAATACTTTGTATTATACTATGAAAGCAAAAACAACAAGCAAAGCAGAGTGTTTTTCTCCTCTCCTCTCTGCCTATCCTCACATTTTCTTTGGCACTGACTGTGAACCCACTTCAATATATGGGCTATTAAGTTACAGCAGTAATAATTGTATATTTAACAGTATTATTATTATTAATTTCATATCCATAAAATATGCCATTAAAAATTAAGTATTTATGATGATGATTATATATTGTTGATAATATAATCCTTACAGAATAATAATTGAATACTATTATGTTAGTGATAATTGTTAATAAGACTTGTTTAATGAGCCAGGGCCTGATGCTTTAGAAGTCTAAAAGAATAGATGACATGCCTTTTATACTTTCCTTATAGTTTCCTGTCCCTAGCATATAACAGGTACTCAAAGGCATTCAATTTGTAAGTAATCCTTGAATGCAAGAATTTTCGCCCAAGTAATAACCATACATTCATTAAAAACACATCTCAACGTTTCAGCTACCCAGTTTAAAATCTCAAGGCACTCATAAGTGTGAAATTATTTTATGTAAAAATGATGGTGTCCTTATGCAAGTACTATCAATTCAATGTCTCCTTTTGATTTCAACATTGGGGTGTAAGTCAAAGGCAATTAGATTCATGTTATAGGTGCATGGTAGCACTAATTACACATGAGAGATAGAAACAGACATCTACGGAATGCAGAGACTATTTATATTAATTTGTATAATGTCTCCTTAACCAATTCTAACTTCTTTTTACCTGTGATAATGCTGAAGGAATCCACTGAGAAACCTATTTTCTAAAACTATCTGCAAGAGCCTGGGGTCCTTTTGCAGGCGCGAAGGCAAGTGGCCACTGAGGCTCCACCACACCAAGGGCCCAAATGATGCTGGCGCGGCAGTGGAGGGGGAGGAATGAGTAGCCAACAGCAGCCCTGACATCATTTTTGCTTTTTTGCTTACTGTTTTGAGATGGGAAGAAAGTTCTTCTCTATTCTGAGCTTCAACTATCCCATCTTGATGACTGCAGATCTTAAAGGGAATGATACATGTGAAATTACTTCATATTTTACGAATAACTCCAGCATTGGTGCCTTGACTGAGACTAACCCAGCAAGGAAGGAAACAATCCCTACAACGTCAAACGTGATGGATTTCTAGAAAACAGAGTTCAGACCTCAGATGGAAAGTGTCTCTGAAATAAACTATTGTTTATAGCTTCACGTTTTTTATTTGTCTGGTATACTGACCATATCTTCCAGTTCCTGCGATAACTAAATTTTATGCTTAATCCTCAGTAACTGTGCTACACTGCACTCCGGAGCTCTGAAGCGTCTTCCTTAGTGTCAGGACATCAGATGGCTACTGTGCTACCAACAAGCCTGCCTTTGTCTCTCAGTGTGCACTTCCAGTTTGCTGCTTCTAACAGCTTTTGTCTGAGAAATCGGATAACCCAGCTACTTAGAATCCTGTGTAGTCAACAGGTTTCAAGTAAGGGCCTGAAGACTTTTCTAAAAAGCCCAAATGAGGTCTTTGAATCCAAGAATTCAAGCTGAAAGTCTTCCTGACTTTTCCTTTTACGCAGAGACCTCTGGAGAAAGCCAACATCCCGACCTAGAATAAACATGCTTGAAGAATGCTGAGTTGACTCTTTGTATCTCCTTGAACTCGTGGCCTTCTCATACACATGAACATTCAAAGCATTCCAAGCCAAATGTTTGTTCTATATGGTAGAAAACATGAAGCTTCTATAATGTTTATTTCAAAGGAAAAACAATGTTTGATCTTGGGTTGAAATGTGAAGGCTTTTACCTCTCTTTCCAGGGCTGGTAGAACAATGGAATTGAAAACATGAACCTAATAGCTTTGTAAACCTGCTTTTAACTACTGCACAGAAAAACTAAAAACACAGGTAATTCCAACTGGTCACATAAAACAATGACTGACCAGTAAATGGACCTGAATTTCAGCAAACAATTACTGGGGAATTATACTCAATATCTCTTTATTTTTGTTCAGCTTTGTCATAAATATACAGAAGCTATAGAAACATGTAAAAATGAGAAAAATTTTTAAAAAACAACAGCAAACTAACACGAATCCAAAACAAGCCACACTCTTCCAAGAATATCAATGAAGAGCTTCTGTGACACTAAATGTTTCTTGAAAACATTGTCAAATCTGCCTTTGTTTTCCAGCACAGTGAAATTCATAAAGGTCACCCTGACAGAAAAACTAAAACAATATTCTTCTCACAATCCTCTCTGTTACAGTAGCAGTCAAGCAGCATATTCATTTTCATTTTAATTATGTTTGTAAATAGTAGGAGAGGCAGGTAGGAAGCATGTGTAGGCTTCCCACCGAGCCTCGGTGGGTGTCTGCAGAATTGCAACAATCGCCTTTGCAGGTTTCATTATTTTTCAGCAGAAATTTATTGACCAGGGAGGGCCAAGGGAGTAATATCTTATTAAAATTCAGTTAGTTATAAAAGTAGTTTAAGGAAATATATCCTTTTTCCATAAAGTCTTCCCACCTTATTATCAGTTCATTTATGACCTCCCCACTAACATTTATTCTTAAGGCAGTGTAATTTTTGTATAACCTTGATTGCTACCTAATTTGCTTACCAACTGAAAATTAATCCCTGAAATATCGCCCCTGGCACACAAACCCCATTGCTTAATGAAGCGTTCAGCTTCAGTCACCTTGTATCTACATCAGAATCCTCTGACACAACAATCTTGAAAAGCAGCTTCGGCTTAGAAACGCTGCAGCAATACCAGTGTTTCCAGTAATGTCTATGTCAAGCCACCAATGTCAAGGTGTCAATTCGTGTCTTCACTTTATACAAGGGATTATGATAAATGATATTAAGAATATATAAATACACCATTCTTGGAACTGACCTGGAGGACAGGAGGCTCAGCAAAGAAGATTATACTGAAACCTAAATCACTATTATGCAGAATACTGATGAGGAAACAAGATAAGAGAGCTGCTGTGAGGTGTACACCACGGGAGGCAGGTAAAGCTTGCTAGTTAAAGTAGAACAAAATCTGAAATTTGAAGCAACCGTATAGGAGAACTGTATGAAAATACAAGGTGGGGAACAGGAAGCAGCCAGAAACAAAAGCAGACATAGATAACTACATTCCCTGTAAAGGGGTAACTGTTCTTGAGTGCCACTATGATGTTTAAAACCTGCAAACAAGAGAATAAAGGGGGTCTTTAGGCTAAGAATAATTTTCTTTCATCTTTACAATTCAGAGGTTTCCCAGGATTTGAATTCTGTATGCCTGTGACTACACTGAAAGGCAACAATGTTCATTTTGTTTTCATCTTTTTGGATGTGTCTCCTAAGAATTTGCAGAATGTGACTTTACTAAGTTATCTCGAAGGAGCTATGGTGTGTGCTTTTTTTAGTCATTGCAAGCTGTGCTTCCCCTGTAGGGTTTATAACATATGTAGAAATAAAAATATATGGCAAAACAGCGCAACAGACTGAAGGGATAGGAAAGTAAAGTTAAATAATAGAAAGTTTTCTGGATTGTTGAGAAGTAATAAAAAAAGTAATAAATCAAGAATGTATGTTGAAGACAAGCTTAAGTACAAAACTAATAACAAAAATGTGTACTTAAAACCTATTACAAAGAACAAAATCAATTATAAGATAATACAACAAGGTAAAGATGATGAATAAAAGATAAAAAAAGATGAAAGAAATAGTAATTACATAGGAACATAACATACTTTCTGCTCAAATAAAACAATGATATATTTAAATGTAAGCAAAGTAAATACTTGAAAGGCAAAGATTAATACACTGGTATAAAATACACTATTTTATATTGTTATACACAAACAGCACATGTATAAACACAGGAAGTATCAAAGTAAATGACAATAGATACACCAGGTGTGCATTCAACAAGAAAACTGCTTTATCAAAACCAGAGTAGACCTGAAGACACAAGTAGAAGAAGGAATGACTCAACAATAAAAGGATAAGCCCAACAAAAACATAAAGCAATCTGAATATATATATAGCAGATGCTATAATTTTAACAACATGAAAGACAAAAGTAAAAAAAGGGAAAAACAAATACATAATAATAGTTAAAAATTTTTGTATACCTTTGTAACTAGGAAAGGCACAGAAAATAACACTAATGATACAAAATATATATAAAGTGTACAATTTGCCAATTTGACTTCATTTACACCTCTGGAACTGTGCAAAGAAGTGTATAATTTGCATTATTTAAGTACATATTTGAATATTTACCAAGATAGACCATATTCTGCATTATAAATCAAACCTCAATAATTTCAATTTATTACAACCATGGAGAATACATTCTATGTCCACAAAATAATAAATCTTGAACTCAGTACTGCAAAGATAAATAGAAATGGACAAATGTGAAGTCATTTATAGATCTCTAATGACAAACTAAAGTTAAAACCCATTAAACCAGTATTTTACAAAAGAGGATATTCAAATAACTAAGGGACATATTAGTTATCTGGTAAACGCAAATTAAAGCCACAAAATAAGAAGAAGTAAAATTAAAGTCTCTCTTCCTATTTAAACAAATATAATGACTTAATCACAGATTCAGTAGGTATGCTTCACCTACAGAATGTCTACAGGCTCCCAGTCATACCTTGTACATGCCATAGCAGAACCTAAGTACTACCTGAAGTTCAGCTCAAAGATTTCACCTGAAGTTAAAGTCAATCCGTTGCATGTTCACAATTTCCCATCAGTCAGAGTGGACAGATAGCATGTTATGAAACTTTTTCATGTCCACAGTATGCTCTTTTAATTACTGAGGCAGCCAGAGCTCTGATCTGTGATTATGGAAACATGCAATTTAAAAACTCAGTTTTTAAATTATCAATACATACATGTCCATATAGACTATAGATACAATGACAATAGGAAAGATATATGGTATGTGGAAAAGCATGCCCCAATGCAGCAAATATAACCACCATTTCTCAGCTATAACATCTAATACAAAGCTTTATGAGCATCACCACTACATAAAGACCACTACGAAGGACCCAGAATTGACCAGAGATGAACATTTTGATCAGGTAGAAGAATGAACATGTACGTACAAACTCGGACATTTATTTTCACTTGGGTGGTTATGTGGCCTCTTCCATCTGCAGACAGTGATTATGAAAACAAAATGGCGGTCTACCGAATCCTTGTGGAAAAATAATTGTAAATTAAAAACAGAGTATTTGGCTCATTCTCAAGGAACTATGAAAGATGATTGGTTGTGTGTGAATTTATTGATCTTAGGATGTAGGTAGAGAATCAAGGGACAATTGTTTCTTTTGCTAGCAAAGCTAGAGTACTCATGTCCACAGCCGCAGGTAGCAATAATGAACTTATCACAAGGTTGAATATGTCCTTCTGCATTTAACAGTTTCACGGAGCTACTTTGGCATTATCAGTCAGTGTTCTACTTGGAGACAATTCCCTGGAAAATACTGCAACTTAACACCAAATTGGGCCTGTGGTGATATTCTGTTTAATGAGCTTCCAGGAAGAAGGGATTAGATCTGGAGAGACAATTCTTGATATTTTAATTTCCCTCTGGGGAAGTTAGAAAAAAAATAATCTCAGAAAGTTTGAATTAGTTCAACTGAAGAACAAGTTGACATCCACTTCTGCGCTTTAACTTCCACTTTCTAAGATACTTCCTTGACCTGCCAAACTATCGTTATGTAGTTACCCAGGATCCTGTCTGTACTGCGCTCAGTTCAACTGTACCAAGCCAAGTATGCATCGCTACTGGCAAATGAGAGCCCCCTGCTCTATGTATGAAAATTTCCACTAGTGAAAACTATTTTATATTTATGCCATAAGATATATGATTCTGGATATTTGATTACTGTGCTTCACTTTACATACATCCACAATATTATTTTTCATTGTCATAGTGTCAATGCTTCGTCATGCAACTAACCATTTATATAGCACTAAATACAGTTTTAGTAGCCTTTTTTTATTTCAAATATTACTGAACACCAAACATGTATTTGAATATATTAGTGGGATCACTCTCTAGAACTGGATTTAACTGGCAGAAGAGAATGGACATTTTCTGTTATTACGGATACACTCACACTGTTCTCCAAAGACAGGAGGTCAGCAGTCCTTTACAACACTGTCCTGAATACTCCCTGCCTCCAGCTCCCTCGGCAGCTCTTCGCATTGCTGCCAATATGAGTTTTTAAGGCATCCATCTGATCGTGCCATTTCCTACTTCCTGCTTTAGTTCTCTACAGACTTGAGAATGAAGTAGCTACGCTTTACCAAAGCAAGACAGGGCCCCTCGTGAGCAGATGCCTACTTCTTCTCCCCTCTCATCCCATGCCAGCTTCTTTTTCACTTGCTCCTTTTCTGCCTCATACATCCTGTTCCAAATCTCAGCAGTACCTATTTATTGAGCTATTTACCCTTTCCAGTCCTTCATTATTCACTTTGCATTTTTCAGCATTTGGCACAATTCTGGGAAGATAAAAATATAGCCCGTAAATATTTTTAAATGAATGAATGAATGAGAGACCTACAAATTACTGTAATATCTTGGTCCACACATCTTTGATTCTACCAATAATGTTTCCCTTTAATCAATTTGTCTTCTATACTAGTTTCACCATGATAAGAACTGTACCTATCACAATGTTAAATGTTAGTCGAATAAACACAAAGTTGAATCATGTGCATCTTTTCCTCATTTACAGTTGACAAATCTGATGTCTATGGATGCAGAGTATCTCTTCACTGGTATAAATGTAATCAAAGTTGCAGAACCAAGCTTAAATATTATGCATACTAATGCTTATTTTAAATCTTTATAGTAAGTATGCTATACTTTTAAATAAATGCATACTTCTTCCTTTTGCACAGGGAAGTATTTCTGAAGTGCTTTTGTACTGAACTTTAGAAGCTTTTTTCTTCTAATTGTAGCTACATTCTTTAATAAACAGGGGACATGAGACTTTTAGTATTTTTGTTTAGCTTCAATTCTTCGCCTATAATAATCTCTGTTCCACCTCTCTCACTGATTCATTGTGGAGGGCAATAAGTATAAAATGTGGAGCTGTTTCCCACAAGAGGTAAAGCATTGTGTGAGTGACTTGTAATTACCAGTTTTTACTTAATCACATGTACTGATGTCTTAGGTGAAGATGAGTCTGATTACACAGCATAAGGACCCAGGCTCTGTTGCCTAAGACATAATAAAAACTATGTCTGCATTCTTATCATATTTGTGCCTATAGGAATTTCTGTAAACATAAAGAATACATAACAATGAAACAAAGAAGTAAATACAGAAACTGCAAGCTGATGCACATTTTAACCATCTCTAACTGGAAAGGAACTGAAATATCATGTATGAAGTCATCTGTGGTTGAGACACATACGCTTCTCACAGAGCTTGAGGAAGTTAGTCACACATTCTCCAATATCAGAACACATCACACCCGAGAACCCACAGAAATGAGTCTTCATCAAAAGTTGCTGAATTGAGTCAACATTTAATGTAGCACACGAATAAGCCATGTGTTAGGAAGGTAATAAATGGAAAAACAAACACACACATAAAACATGATATCAAGCGAACTGGAAATACGAAGTTGAATCAATGAAATATGATTTTGTAATGTACGGGGCTAGTATTTTACTTCCTCGTACTATCTGCTGCTTTCACGAGGGAACCTGTCCAGACACATGGCTTTGAACAGCTACTTGATGATCACGATGGAGGCTTTTTAAAAAAGTTGTTTCTTTCCTCCACCTCTGTCTCTACTGTGAGTTGAGATAACATGCCACCTGCACAAACTCTGCTTGGATGGCCACCTGCTTAGTGATTTCATAACCAAAACAGTGAATGCGCCTTCACGCAAACTGATCTCTCCTTCTGCTTCTCAGTAAAGAGTAAAACCATCCACGTAACAGCTCGAGCGAAACACTTAAAACACCACTCTCCTGCTTCTTTCACTCCCCGCGCTCATTTAATCAACCTGTTCTGTCAATATGTTTTTCAAAAGAGAACATAAATCTTCCAAGTCCTGTTCATTTCTGCCACCATGTCTCACTCCAAACCATCATTACATCTTACCTGAACGGCTCCTTCACAAAACCGGTCACACTGTCCTTACATTCTCCACTTTCCACAAAGCTACCAGAAGAATGTTTTTCTTAAATAATGTCTTTCCTTTTCTTAAAACTCTGCAATGACTTTTTGACGCATTCAAAATAAAACCAAATCCTCTTCCACGAAACACTAAGTCTCCGGCTGCCCAGCCTCTGTGTCTACACATGTCTCGTGGTCACAAGTCGAATGTGAACATACGGACCGTCCCTCATTATCTTATCTACACTACTCTAAGTCTCTCATGAATACACCTGCCTTTGTTATTTCCAGCATGATGCTCACCAGGACTAGTAGAGATCCCACGCATGTATTTGTTTATCCGACCCCCAGCCCGCACGCTGCACAGTGAGAGTGTAGCCTACAAAACTGGACCTATATTTTAGGGGCACAACTTGCACAAGTGCTGGGGTAACAGGTGTGTGCCACCAGGCCCAGCTCCTGGGACTTCTTATATGTTGCTTTCAGGAAGAAAAAAAGAGATAAAATATTTTCTTGCATCTGCATTTCTAGCATCTTTAGCTGAAAGTAATCTCTATGTCAGAGTGGCATACTATATGATGCCCTATTACTGGAAATAAAATTTTTTAAACTAACATTTTGGGCACTCCTACAACAGGTGCTTCAGAAAGTAGTATCTGTCTAAAAAGTATTTTTCCTCATGTTTAATTATAAAAAACTGCTTTCTTCTTTCAAAGCTGAAGGAATATTTAGTATGGTGTTTATTACTAAGCATTGATTTTTCCCTGATGTGTCTATAATAATACAAGGAAATGAAGCTATCAATTAGGGAAATCATGTAATATATACGGATATGCTCAACGACTCTCACACACCTGCTTTTCTCCTTCTCAGACACAAGCTGGGTTATTTTCTTACCTTTTTTTTTAATAGTTTTTAAATTATGTCACAATGTTTTCACTATTCTTTCAGTTTTCTAATCGTCACCGTTTCAGCTTTGCCAAGGTATAATTGAAAAATAATAACTGATATAGTTAGGTACACGATTTGATGTATGATACACATAAACACTGTAAAATGATCATCACATACATCTACTGCCTCACAGTTATCATTTTTCCTTGCTATTCTCAGCAAATATAAAACTTATTAACTATAATCATAACACTGTGTACTAGAATGCATTAGATTCCCAAAACTAATTTATCTTGTAACTGTCCGTCTATATCCTTTAACCAATATCTCCCCGCTGACCGCCTCCTCATCCACGGCAGTGTGAACTACAACTCTAGTCCCTGCTCCTGGGAATCCTACTTTTTGATTCCATATATTAATAAATAATATCAGTATTTGTATTTCTATGTCTGCCTTAATCACTAGAAAAATGTTCTCCAAATCCACCCAGCTAACAATTGGTACCATTTTTTAAGGCAAAACAATACTCTGTTGTATATATTTGCTGTAGATTTTCTTTACTATTCATTCCCTCATGGACATTTAGTTTGATACCATATCATGGTTATTGTGACCAATGCTGCAAAAATATGACAATCTAGGTTGTTTTCCATAATGACTGCTACTATTTTAAATTCCTATCAATAGTGCACAAAGATTCTCTTTTGTCATGACCCTCATCAACATTTATTTCTTGATTTTTGATAATAATCACCCTACAAGCAGTAGTAACATCTCACTGTACTTTAGACTTGCATTTTCTTCATTATTATTGATAATGAACATCTTTTTGAATATCTGTTGGCCATTTGTGTGTCATCTTTTGATAAATGTTTGCTCGGGTCTCTTGCTAATTTTTTCTGGTTATTTTTCTTTTGCTATTGAGCATTTTGAGTTACATATATTATGTGTATTAACTCCTTATCAGATACATGGTTCGCAAATATTTTCCTCCATTTCATAAGTTACTTTTTCATTTTGATTGTTTTTTTTTTGCTATGCAGAAGCATTTTAGTCTGACTTAATCGCACTTGTTTATTTTTGCTTTTGTTACTTCTGTTTTAATGTAATATCCTTCCCCCCAAAAAACATTGTCAAGGGTAATATCAGAGTTTTTCCCCAATAACTTACAGGAACCTTGCTGTTTCAATATTACATTTACGTCTTTTGAGGTAATTTTTGTATTCATAATTTTATTATTTGAAGAGAGACTGTTAGAGATACAAACTATTTAGCATATAAAAATTATCACAAATCAAGTAAAACCTAAGAACTTAATTAAAGTACAAGATAAGAAGGAATTACTCTACAGTCTTCTGCTCTACCAGATGAGCTACTGAAGGAAGAATTCAGTATGTATATCAAGTACAAAATAAAAGACAGATAATATGAAAAAGAGACAGAAAAAAAACTCTTGTAAGCCAGTGCGGACAATGTATCTAAAAGTGTATCTTGATTTAGTATCATTATCTTACATGTTTTATAAGCTTTTTGGCCTATTAGTCTGGTTTTTAATTTACATATGTGATAATTCACTTTATAAGGTTATAAAATAAATAAATGAATCTGATGCTGGAAAAATAAAAAAAAGGGTGGGGGTGGATTGGGGCTGTACCTCAGTGGTTAGAGTGCTTGCCTCGCAAGCACAAGGCCCTGAGTTTGATCCCCAGTACTAAAAAAATCAAATCAAATAAATAAAATAAAATAAAATAAAAGAGGGTAGAGAGAGGGGGAAAGGAAGAAAACTGAAATGTGTTATGTACATGTACCAGTTCCTACAATGAATATAATCGCTATGTACTGCAAACATGTACTAATGAAGGTTAAACAATACAGATAAAAAATAACAAAAAAAAGACAAAAAAGGAAAACAAGAAAAAGAAATTGAAAGAAGGAAATGATAGACGAGATAAAATGAGAAGAAGAGAGAAAAAGAATGAAGAAAGTGACGAGGTGAATTAGGAAGAGAAAGAGACAGGAAGGTGGAAAAGAGAAGAAGAACAAGAAAAAGACAAAGAATAAGAAAAATACATTGTTTAGCTGGCTAGAAATGCAAGTGACAATAACGCTAACAAACATGTGACTTAAGAAAAAACAAGAAGGATTCTCTAGTATGGCAAAGGACTTGCAAAGTTTATAAAATATAGGTGAAAAAATGTGGTAATAAATATTAAGAAACATAAAAAGATATGTTCATTGTTCCAGGAATTTCCATTAGAAATTTTACATATAAGAATGTCCAGGGGCTGGGGATTTAGCTCAGTGATTAGAGTGCTTGCCTTGCAAGCACAAGGGCCTGAGTTCGATCCCCGGCACCACACACAAAAAAAGAATGTCCAGAAAATTAAACACTATATACAAGCATTAATTTTAATGGTTGTATTATGGAACACTCAGTATAGAATTATGTAGCCACAAGAATGATGCATTTAAAAGTACTTAAAATTTTCAAAATTTTTATGATACATTCATTATACCATAAATATATTATATGTCACATGTATAGAAAAAAACATGAGTTTGTAAAGAATTAATCCAGAAATTTTTAAAAACAAGGGCAAAAAAGTAAAAAGCTAGAAAATAAATGTAAAAATGTATTCGATTTTTAAACTATTAGCCATTTTAATATGTTCCTTGACATTTTTGTAGTTCCAACTTCTAAATGAGCATATTTTTTACTATATTAAAAATACAAGATTTTAAAGTGTAAAAACAAAGTATAAAAATGGAAAAGCTAGTGTGTTTTCTTTTAACAAGAAAAATAGGGGTTTCTTTTACTCCATGGATTTAATTTCAAGCTTTTAGGACTTACAGAATCATCCATTCTGTATATATAAAATTGTACTACGTTGTTGTTATTTGACTCTCAGTAGGAGACAGTGCCCTCCTGTTTCTTTGCATCTCTTTTAAATATCTACATCAGTATTTAAAAGAAGGACTTTTATGTCTTACAAAATAGTTGGACTAATAACTAATGCACTTCATCAAGTACTTATCTACATAAGGAAACTAAACTTTGGACTGAGGGGTTCAGTGAGATACCGGGTTGGATGTCTCTGGATGGACCCAGTAAACAAAGAACGAACATGCCCGAACTCCCAAGCGATGCTTTGGAAGAAACGCGTTGTAACCCTGCAGACACAGCTGCAGGACGACCACATCTCATGACTGACTGCAAGTCACTGTTTAATATTCAGACTAGGATGTTCCACTGAGACGCTATTTGTTGCTTAGTCTTATTTGATAAAAGAAGACTAAATATTTCCCAATCTCTTGCTAAAACCACATACCACGAAATTTCCAAAGAATTTCTTCTGTTACCATTCACTATTTTCATTCTATTTTTTGACTATACGATAGAAGTTCATTATTTTTTCTCTGTGTCTCTACTCACTTTAAAGGGAAACTTGAAAGCAGGTTGTTCTTTATTAATAATTGAGCAGATTTAGTTCAGTCCACTAATGTCAGGCTGCTGCATGACCTGAGAATGAACCTTTCTGGTAACATATTGCTGAGCCTTAAAAAAAAATGAAATGTATGTATGAGGAAGTCATCTGTCAGTTAGCTATTTCTATTTGAAAGTTCGGGAAGTTATGAAGAAAATTGCTATTTTCTAGTAAGCACATCCAATTCTACCATGTGGCAATAAATTGCAAAAAATAGCATCTCTCCCATATGGAAACCTACTTTACAAATTAAATTTATTTAATGTTTACATCAAATTATTCTAAGAATTATAACTCAATGGACTCAGTTTAAGTTTGCATTTCAGAGAAAACTTCATGATAATTACATTTAAAAAAACAGATCAATTTACCAGGAAGGGTGAAAATCCCACACAATGCCAGAGCTCAAGTACAGATGTAATAAAAAAACCCCACAGCCACACAGTGATTATTTTGACACGCTCAGTTGTTTAATATCATGCCTGAATGCCCCTTTCTGGTTGATGATTTTCCTTTGTAGGATATGACAGGCCTAAATGAATTTGAACCCTTGTGAATTAAAACCCTCTCATTCATTTACTTTGGCTGAAATCTCTTATGCTTCCAACAAATGTGTCTGTTTCTTCTTGCAATGAGTTTGAAGAAACATACAATTACAGGTGAGGATCTGAAATTTCGGTAAGAACTGGTTAAATGAGGACAAAAGAAGAAATAGGAATACCATAGATACCTAATCATTCCTTCATTGATGAAACATTAAAACACACACACACATGCACACGCATGCATGCACACACTCAATTCAGGCCACTACCACCCAGCATGTGGCTTACACAAAAGCACTTCTGGGGAACCAAAGAAGTTCCTGTGGTCCGATGACAAAGTAAAAGGTTGACAATGACATGAGAATCTACTACAAGGAAGACAATACATATTTACTGTAAAAAATGCAATATTCTTCCCTCCCCATCTCAAAATAAATAAAATAATTTTACCACGTGTGGTGGACTGATGTGGTCAACTTGAGCAGGAAGGCCCAGCTGGACTGAGTTGCTGTGGTTCTGGGCATAGAGGATCCACCTGAAGGTTATTGCTGCCACAACATAAAGGAGAATGGGAACAGAAGATACGGGCTGGCTGTTTCCCAGGGGAAGCTGTGTAGCAGCTGCTTTTCCTGAAGGGAACTTGGGTGTTCTCATCGAAGAAGGAGCCTTGCTGTTATCTGGGATGGCTGCTGTTTGCTTCAGGGAGCTCTGGTCTTCATCTCTGCTGTGAGCATCGAATCCTGGGTCCAGTAAAGATTTCTTCAGGCATTTAGTACAGACATGGACGTACATGGACAGTGCTGTGGGCTCCCAGCCCTTGATTGGATCTTTTGGGTCTCCAGTGCATAGACAGACATTCGGCACTCTTCCTGCATTTGGCTTGTGGGTGAATGTTGTAACTTGTAAATGTCCTGTATTAAATCTGCTCCCTTGCAAACCACTGGCTCTAGAAAAGTAACTAATACAGCATGCATTCCCATTAATTTTATGCTAAAATATGATTTAGGGTGACCTCTGATTTGTGCTTTTATACGTGACGTTAGCCTTAAGGTATGTTGGCTTCTCCATTTTCACACACCAAACGTGATCATTTAAATGGTTATGTTAAACATTTCATTTGCTTTCTATTCTCTTTGGCCATTCACTGTAGCAACACCCATTATGAGTTTATCCTGGTACCTTCCTCTACCACAGCTATGGCCAGCTACTTTTTACAGCACATTTTCAGGTTGTTTATGTCATATGATGGTATTTTCTAAACCACAAACTTATTCAGAGTTATTTTTTTTTCTTTCACAACTCATTTTTTGAGCTTCCCTGTAGGTAAGTTTTTGCAGTAGACCGTATTTTAGATGTTTGCTTTCTTTTTCTCATCTCTGCCTGTTGATTTTTATAGTTAGGAATTAGCTCTCTTTATAATAATAATAATCCATGTGTAATAGTCATAATTTCACTGACCACACACAAATGAAGGGAGGCCCTAGGTTAAACCTGGAGGTGGCATCAGATTTTTTAAAATCTGAATTTGGGGAAGATACAAATTTGAGTTTCTTCCCATTTTCTCCCTGAATGGATTATTAAACTAAAGGTAATAGTGGCAGTCAGTCAACATCAACCTAACAGGTAGCAACATACAAAAGACTTTCAAAGATAAAACATTGGTATTTAAAATGCTGTTTGCAGATGTACTATAGGTTACGTATGAATACCAATGAGAGAAGGCAGCAGCAAATACCTGGTAACTACCTGGCAATCATTGGTGCTCTTACAGAGCTAATTACCATCTGGTGCACATTCTTAATATTTCTTCCTCAAACACCCTTATAAGC
The DNA here is from genome assembly GCA_004026905.1 of Hystrix cristata. NCBI lineage: Eukaryota > Metazoa > Chordata > Mammalia > Rodentia > Hystricidae > Hystrix > Hystrix cristata. The sequence goes on along the minus strand of PVJO010008611.1, from coordinate 55,180 downwards.
TATACCATTGACATACCATATGTCTCTCCTGGATGGCAATAACCACATAAAAAGGAAAGAATCAAAACATAGCTGACACGCACACTAACAAGATATACCACAAGTGCCACTGTAGAGAAAAATTATACCAACTTTGCCTTCTTCCTGTTATATAACATGTCATAACTTCAGTATACTCCAGTTTGTTATAATGCAGATTCAAATACAAGACCTGTCAAATCATTTCCATCAGCCATGCTGGCCCAAACCTAACCACCAGACAGAAATTATGATGTGAAATACATTATATTATTGAAATGACATTTATTTTGTTGCTCTCTAACATACATTTTACAAACGTACGGAGTGTTTTTTTACCATTAAAAAAGTTACACAGGGCTGGGGGTGTAGCTCAGTAGCGGAGCACTTGACTACCATGTGAAGACCTGAGTTTGATCCCTCCTCTCAACGACAACTACAAAAAGTGATCTATCTTGAAGAAATGATTCAGTTGATGAATTTTATATTGTCAAAAATAAAGCAAAGCCACAATAAAATTCGCCAAATCTTCCTTTCCCCAGTCAAAGAGTGAACTCCACAAAAGATTCAGGTACATAACCCCAGCCCCAAATGCTGCTCAGAATATAGTAGCTCATTTAATGAATGAGTGCATACCTACCTTGGTATTATAATTCATTAGCATCATTTTCTTGATAAAACAATTCTCCTTTCACTTGCTGTATATTATTAGCCTAAAATCAATAATGCCAGAAGTAGACATAATTCTCTTGTATCAATTCAATCATAGTTTACTTCACCCTAGAACTACTGAGCCCTTACTATAAGACAAGCACCGTGGTAGGTGGTGGGCAGGACAAACCCCACTCCTCTCTGCTCCCTCCATCTCGCAAAGTACAGATGCCAAACTGGGATCTAAATAGTGACAGAAGCCCATTAAATTTGATAAAATAAAATAAAATTTCGATCTAATTTTAGGTGAAGTTTTTCAATGGACAGAACGCTTCTATTCTGTCACTTTTTCTCGCTCATTCTCTGAACCACCACAGCAGTGGGTTATACACAAGAATTACAGGAGCTCATTCCTTTTTTTTTTTTTTCTTTTGTGCTGGGGATCAAACTCAGGGCCTTGTGCTTGCGAGGCCAGCACTCTAACTGTTGAGCTAAATGCCCCCAGCCCAGGAGTTCATTCCTAAGGGTTAAAATGTAAACTGGTTTGACTGGTTCTTCTATGAAGAGATTGTTAAAATTAAAAATAGTTGAGAAGAAATAAATTATGAAGTGAAAAATGAGAAACCAAAATTAAACATAATTAATTAGTAAAAGCATACCAGTTGGACATATGATGCAACCTAGAAGTATTCTAGCCCAGAAAGCGAGAAATTACTTGAAAATTCAGCAGGAGAAATCAGCAGGATAGCATAGACAAGTGAGAGTCTAAGTCTTACAGAAGCATTCAGAAAATGAGTTGTCTACTTTTTTCATGGAACGAAGCCTATCTGAAAATTAAAAGTATCCAGATTCAAATCCTCAGTGTGAATAAAGACTGAGCTGTGGGCAACCGAAAGTGTAATGCTGCATAGTAAAACACATTAGGAGGTGAATTTTATGAGATGAGCATGCTGAAAGAAAGCATTGTGACCTCGCTCAGCTCTACATTTTAATACTAAAAGCCTCTTCCTGGGGCTACGGTTACCACAGTCATGCTAGCTGTGGAAGTCCTGTCTGCACTGATGGCATCTGGACAGAGCTAATCCTCCAGGTATATGTTGAAAACGTTGGAAAAAATAGCACAAGTAAGACACAGGAATTCAAAATTCTAGTATCACAAGTCATTTTCCGTCACGGAGAGTAAACTAAAGGGGAAAAAACCTTTTATTTCAAATGAAAAAGTTCGGTTAATTGCAAAGCTGGCTTACATCCCATATCCTAAGGTAGCAGGCCAAACTGTGAAACTGACTCAAGGTTTTGAGTTTAATTTTATTATTATCTTTTTCTTCCTCTGTATCAGTAAACCCCAGGACGTGGACGCTGGAAAAGGCACTCTCCACAGAGCATGAGATGAAAGAAAGGCTCGTTTCGTCCAACAGTGACACCTGCTGCCCGTTCCCTAGATTCTCCAGGGCTACTGGGATCCCTGCAGTCTGAGGAGGCAGAGGGCTTGGCAGAGGCTGTTCGTATTACAGAAAAGTACTCACAAATAAGGGACAACCACCAAGGAAACTTCTGAAGAGGCTGGACTTCACTACTTCCCTGGCAAAATATCCTAGATAACTTTACTATTTTTTTTGAAAATGTGTTTTATATAGAATTATATTAAAAGTAAGACCTAAAACAGAGAGCAAACTAAGTCTTTTAGAAGATAGTAGGTGTAGAAACATACAGGTTTACGGTAAATTTAAATGTTGCGTTTCTAGAATTCAAGCATACACAGAGATCTACATAGCTGCATGGTATCACCTTAGTTATGAGTCTTCTTATTTCTCACACAAGAAAAAAAAACCTTCAAAATTATAAATGTTATTTTCAGCAAAATTCCCATATTAAAGAAAGACTTCTAACACCAAATTACATCACATCTTGTCGCTAACAGCACTTAACTAAGATGTAGCTGAGAGAAGTCAGGCTCTGGTAGCACCAAGAACTAAGAGGGAAGAGGTCGTGGTGGTGGTAGATCTTTAGAAATTTACAAGCAAATAAATAAACCCAGAAAGAGAAAAGCCCAACCAGAGTCAGAAATGCTGGGCCAGACTTAAGTGACAACAAGACAGCGCTCATCAGAGAGATGAAAAAGAATACCACCACCCACACTTCGCTCTATAGTCCCAGCAGCAGAAATCCACGCACAGTAACTATAAAATATAACTTCTGAAAGTGAGTGAATCCTTTCGGAAAGCGAAGGCTGTATCACTTGTAGGCAGAGCTGTGGCAAATAGGAGGAGCATAAGGCATGAGCTAGAAACTATCCCAAACCAGTCTGGGCTCTGGGAAACAACGTAGTAATGGCTTCGCCATATGCTAAAAATGAGAGAATGGTCCGTCACTGTGGCAAATGATGAGGCTGCCCCTGGTCTACACTACTTGGACACGTGCTATTTCCCTTTTTATACAGGACAGTCCGGCCTTTAGCTGGTCAAGCAAATTTAATGCTCTTGTATGAAGCACAGAAATGGTTTGTCTAACACCCATGTAAATATATATATATATATATATACCACAAGAACAAAGACTTAAAAGGAACACGCCAATTCTGAGTCACCAATATATGTTATTATAAAACATATTTCAATAAAAGAAGAGTATTCATATATTCCAACATAAAATTTAAGACTATAATAAAACATAAAAAGACTGTGGAAGCAATGTATAAGACCATGGGGAAGACGAAGCCAGAAAGAGAAGTAGAAATTGGAAAAGTTCCTGAAAGAAAGAGAATGTAAGACAAACCATTTTAGAAAAAAACGAAATGATAAAAAGAACAAGGACAATTGGCTGCCAAAGCACATAAGAGTCATCAAGGGGATAAATGAGAGAGGATAATAAGTTCTCGTTCCCTTCCAAAATGTAAAAGATAAAATAGAATTAGGAAAGGCTTACCACCTGTATTAAGAAAAGACAGACCATCATAGGCATGCATATTTTCTATACTTACATATACTTATGTTATCAGGACATTCAGCTGCAATATATATCCTTGTACAATAGTTGGGCTTCAAAAATTAAGGCAGTGTTATTTGGGAGTTAAAGTAAAAAGGTAGTTTATTTATATTAAAAAAAAAAAACCAGCAAAATAAATTTAGTTTCAGTTTTCCACAACAACATTTACACCAGAAGATGGGGAAAATACAAGTAAATCGGAAGAGAAAGGAGAAGTCAAAGACTTTATCTTTATTTTCACAAGCTATCTATGAACTATCAGGCCCACCAGGAACTCCACAAATTCAGGGGTCCTGTCTGCAGGAAGGTCTTCCGGGAATGTGCCACAGGACAAACGTCACTCTGGGGCTGAGGAGATGAAATACCGCAAATAAGAAAGGGAGTGAGCACTAAATGCACTCATCTGTAGATTGCAAAGAAGTACGGCACAGAAAATGTAAAAAAGTGTTTTACTGATGATTCTTACAACGGACAAATAACCCAACTAAAAAAACTAGGAGAGACAATGAAATAAAGTAGAAAATAGGGACTAGACCACTGATAACCTTAAAGAGTAGCAGCTCATTTTAAAAACTCACAGTTCACATCCAATAACACAAACACAGTAAATAGTACAAAAGCAAATTTTAAGAAATGTCTTACTATAAAAATAAAATAGTTCAGGAGGAGGGAAAAATGAGGAGCAGTAAGAGGCTGATTTCATTGCAACTCACTGTCTAGAATGATTAGATACCATCTAAAGAATGTAATTGTAGGTAAAATGATAAAAATAGCGATTGAATATGTATCTGTTCCAGCATTAAAATAAATGATAATTTTGATAATATCAAATATTGTGTAACAACATTAGAGAGTAATACTAGGACTATGTTGTATAAACAAGAAATAAACCAAAATCAGAGATTTGAAACTATTAAAAATTAGGTAACAAATTCAAACCAGGCAAATGCCAACAAATGAGTTATCAGTCTATTTCATGTCATCTTCTTTGCTTATACTTTTCATTGCCTTTACAAATTTGTTTATATTTAAAATTTTTTAATTTTGTATTATTTTAATGATAATTTCATCCTTCTGGTTCTCTCTCTCTTTCTTGTTCTTTTTGCTATTATATTACCTATTTTCCATGAGGGTTTTTTTTTTCTTTTTAGCTGTTGTTTTTGTTTTCCTTGTTGTTGCTCTGGTTTTTTAACTAAGAGAAACACACTGGAAACTCCCATCACTGCAGGCTGTGACTCCAAATTTTGACTAACTCTCAAAATCTTCCTACTTTCATTTACTTTTCACATTCCTCAGTTATTTGTTTTTAAATTTTTAATTGCACCAATGTGATATATGGACTATATGGAGCTTGCCCTGACAAGGATCACCAGAAATGCACCTCATTCTCTTAAAAAAAAAAAGTTATTCTTTTGTATAACTTACTAGAAGGAATACAGGCCCAAGTCATAAATTTTCCATGATGTGGAGAAATCATTTAAGAATGTAAGTTTCTGTACCAGTTAACATAGTAGAGAGATGGTTGAGAGAACAAGCAAGTTGACAGTAAAGGCCTCACGTGTAAAGGAATCTCAACATATAATATAATCCATCCTTCTCCCAAGAAGGAAAAATTTGTGTTAGTGAAACTTCAAACAGGTATCACATTCACCTTGGTTAATCCACAAAAATTTGAGTCAGCAATTTGTGATCAACCATATCAAAAATAGTTGATAGATGAAATGCCATTAACAGAATGAACAGCTATCCATCATTCAGTAAGAATTCATCCATCACTCATAGACCAAACTCAATTCTATCTTATACTAAACACATATACTATGCTGAAAACTGTCAACTTCTAATGATCTGAAACTTCTCTTCCATGACAATGTGATAACATTCATAGAAAGATATAGAAAGTTCATGATCAGTTGAACAAAATAAAAACTTTAGTAGAACAATAAACTTTTGTCAAAAATGCTGAAATAATAAAGTACACTGTATAATATAACACTCATTTTACTAATATAATCTGATGCCAGGTGTTCTGTGAAGCAAGTAGTTTGTTCTATATATAATTATACATTTTATACCAGCATTACCTATTTTCAAATGAAATAAACCAAGAAGCATGAATGAATCTTACACATAAGTTGATTTTGATCATTGTCTCAATTTTGATGTTACAAGCATGCATAATTACAGTAGAAGCGAAGACGAGCAGTGATTAAAGCATGTCAGAAAACAGATATTCCTGCATACAGATGTTAAACTAATTAATCACTCTCAAATCAAAGACAGAGCTTCTACTTATTCCTTATTAATGAATGATGTTTATTTCACAATTATACAACTAAATGTTTTCAATGTCTCAATGTCTTAATGAAGAATTTAAGTACAATTTTTGCAAGAAACATTTTTGGATGGCTAATGCAATTTTTAATGTAGAATTATGGATGGTGGTTAAAACTTTATTAACAAGGCTGATGCATTCAGTGTCTATAATTTAGATACATGACTTGAGCAATAATTCACCATAAACCAACGATTCATTGTTTTCCTTTAAATTATATACTTACACATACACACATATACACACACGCATACATATATATGTTATTCGGGATGTATATATATGTTATTCGGAATAAAAATTGTAAGATGAAATATAAAGCCTGTGATGAATTTTACATATATATATATTTTTCCAATATGAATTTTCCAAATACTGTACTTTTTTCTTAAATTTCTATCTCAAGTAAATGGGAATTTTCATTCTTGTAATATATTGCATATTAAAAATGAGCTGTGTTTTTATTGATTTTGAAAGCAACACTTCCAAGTATGAAAGTAATAGCTTTTTGATTGATTCAGTCAGGATGAGTTAGACGTTGAAACAGAGGGAGAATTAATCAGAAAGGGTTGATATAAGACCTGTTCATAGTATAGATTTCCATTTTTGTGTCATTGTTCTCTTGTTAGAAACCTGATGGACTGTTTGTACCAGGTTGGATGATAAAATGAGTATAACTAGAAAGGTAGTAACTAAAGATATATAAGAATTTAATCTATTCTAAAATTAACAATAGAGACCAATTTTTACCTCACAGAATTCTGAGAAGAAATGGTGCTTCTTTTGTACTCAGATAAAAAAACTTAATCTTTGTAGAAAAGAATATTTCAAAGCATACATAAACAATGTTAAGAAAATAACTTACTGAAGATCTAATATATTGTACTGCATGCTAGGAATTAACTAAGAGGTATATCTTAGCCATTCTTATCACCAAATAAATAAGTAAAAGCAATTGCAAGAGGTGATAGATATGTTAATTAGCTTGTGAGCTTGGGTTTGTCAGTCATTTCACAGTTTATAAATATATTGAAACATAAAAAAGTTTACCTCAAATATGTGCAATTTTTATTTGTCATTTTGCCTCAATAAAGCAGAGAGTATAAGAAAAAATATAACTTTGCCTTGCTTTACCAAATAGATATTCTAGAAAATGTACATATAAACTACATATACTGCCAATCAAATTACAAATACACACCACTGCTAGGTTTTGACGCTTCAATTTTTTTAATTTCTTTAATCAAGTGTTTTGGGACACATGAGTCGAGAGCCCAGTTAGAGCCAGACTCTGACACAGTAGACACAAACCTGGAGGAAATGTGCTCCTTGCCATTCTCTGAAATCCGAGTCAGTGGAGTTGTTCCAAGACATTACGGAAAGGCGGTAATTATCATGTGAGATATAGATATATATTCCATTCATTTTCTTAGTCCATTCATCTGTTGATGGGCTTGCAGGCTGCTTCCAAAATTTAGCTATTCAGAGTGTGCTGCTATAAGCATGGGTGTGCATGGGTAACTGGGATAGCCAGAAACAATATTGCCAATGGCCACATTACCAAAATGATACATAGGTTTAATGCAATCCCAACAAAAATACCAACATCATCCTTCACAGAACAACAGCAACAACAAAAAAAAAAATCCTAAATTTTATGTGAAACCAGAAGAGACCCAGAATAGTGAAAACAATCTTGGGCAACAAGAACACAGCAGGAGGCATCACAATAATGCATCTCAAGTTATATTACAAATAATAGTGACAAAAATGGCATGGTACCAACACAAAACAGGTAGGTTGATCAAAGGAACAGAATCATGGATGCAGAAACAACCCCATCCACCTTCGGACATCTGATCTTCAACAAAGTGACCAAAAAAAAAAAAAAAAGTACTCTGCAGAAAAGATAACCTCTTTGAAAATTGGTGCTGGAGGAGTTGGGGATTTAGCTCAGTGGTTGAGCACTTGCCTAGCAGGTACAAGGCCGTGAGTTCGATCCCCAGCGCCCTGCAAAACATGGTGCTGGGAAAATTGGTTATCCTTGTGCAGAGAGATCAATCTAGATCCACTTCTCTCACCCTGCACTAAAATCAAATCAAACTGGAGCAAACGTTTACATATAAAAACAGAAACACTGAATCTGCTAAAAGAAAATATTGTTAAAACTCTTGAAGACAGGCATAGGCAAGGATGTTCTGAAAAGATTCCCACGTGTACAAAAAACCCCACCAACGCTCAGTAAATAGGACTATACCAAATTAAAAGGTATCAATACAGCAAAGTAAACAACTAAGCGAATGAAGAGACAATTGATAGAATGGGAAAAAATTGTCACCTACACCTCAGAGAGAGGACTAATATGAAGAATATATTAAGAATGAAAAAAGTTAGACTCCTCATAATAAAAGATCCAATGAAACAATGGGCAATTGAAATTAATAGACATTTTTCAAAAGAAGAAGTACATACTGATCTCCATAGTGGTTGTACAGATTATATTCCACTTGACAATGTAGGAGCATGCCTTTTTCTCTGCAGCCTCACCAGCATTTCTTCTATTTGTTGTTTGTTTTTTTTTTGTTTTTTTTTTTTTTAATTTGATAATAGCCATTCATTCTGGAGTAAACTGGAATCTATTGTTTTAACTTGCAATTCTCTGATGGACGGAGATGCTGAGTATGTTTTATGTATTTATTGGAAATCTGTACTTCTTCTGAGAGGTATCTGTTCATTTCCCCATTTTGGCAGGTCTGATTTTTTTGAGTTCTTTGTTTATTCTAGATATCAGCCTTCTGTTAGAGGAGTAGCTAGCAAAAACTTTTCCCTTCTGTAGATTATTTCTTCACCTTATTGATTGCTTTCTCTGCTATGAAGAAGCTTTTTAATTTAATATAAACCCATCTGTTTATTCTTAATGTTATTTTGTGTGCAGTCAGGGTTCATTCCATTCAACCCAGCTATTACCATTCTAGGCCTCCCCAAAACAGTTAAAACATCGTACCACAATGATATATGCATACCTATGTTTATAGCAGCACAAATCATAATAGCTAATACAGCAACCATCCTATATAGCCATCAATAGATAAATACATAAAGAAAATGTAGTAGTCATGCTAAATGGATTCCTATTCTGCTATAAAGAAGGATATATTTGATTCACCTGTAGTAAAATGGATATACCCTGAAACTAAAATGTTAAGGGAAATAAATTAGACTAAGTATCACATAATTTGTCTTATACGAGAAACCCAAAATATAAATAATTTAAAAAAATAAAAAATAGACAGTAGGAAACAAGGAGATGGACTTTTTGCAACTGATAAGGGGATTTAGCAATGGAGGGAGGTGGGAGGGAGATGAGGGGAAGGAGAATAAAAATAATTAAGATACACTAAGTATGTGTACCTACTTCCTAAAATGAATGTAAACATTATGTACTGCAAGAATGTACTAATTATAAAAGAAGTACAAATGGCCAATGGGTACACAAAAAAAGTGTATGGCATCTCTGGCCAGCAGAGAAATCAAAACAACACTGAGATCCAGAAAGAATGGGTACATTTGCTGATTTAGAAAGGGTTAATTATTAAGTTGTTGTAGTATCTAGAACTGGGATTCAGCCTTCTTGGTGTTATATGAGACAGAAGAAAATTCAACCTAGAAAGTGGAATTCTAGCCTTCTCTGGCTATGTCGACAAATAAACAATACTCTCAGAAAGTAAAATATCTCTAAATCATGGTTTCTTCACATATCATGTAGAGAAGCAGCTTTCAGTTCATCAGTGCTGCATTTCTAAAAAAAAGAAAATTGCTCTTCAGTTAGTAGCCAATTATATATGGATAAAATCTCATTGACTTTGTCTGTATAATGGAGAAAGTAACAAATTTCTCTTACACGTTAGCCCCCTAACTAGAACTTCTATTTGAAAACGTTTTTCTAACATTCACTTGATAATTACACAAATATATATTAATAGGCATTATCAAAAAAACAAGAATCAAAAGCAGAGATTTTTAATAGTGAAATTTTTACTTAACTCTAAATATTGTATTATCTGAGTAAGGACTACAGTCATAATTCGTATAGCCAAAGGGATTGGTTGTCACAGGAGGTCACGCAACAACTGATTATTCTTTTTCATTGTTATTATGAAAATTGAAAAGAAACATTGCAAAAATATTTCACATAAATTTAAGCACCTTTATCCTTTCAAACAATGCATATCAATATGTATTCAATGCATATCAATAAGTATTCAAAACTTTAACATGACTACATTTGTCAATTTTATAGTAAAGAGTGAAGTAATTAGGGACAAGTAGCATCTGGATACATAAAATGTACCATAGAAGAGTTAAGTGTCTTTCCTTAAAGAAATGAGATGCTACCATCGTTACTTTCCACACCTGATCTTCCCGACTCCAGCATGCACTTCACTGCTAGTAAGCAAAGGCTTGGACTCATATTTTGTAAGCCACTAGGGCTCCTAATCAGGAGGAACCAATCTTACAAGAAATCCCTGAGTTCTCGGCTGCTGCAGATCTGAACACAGCCTCCTCCAGAAGTCTCCAACGACTCTCATTGTACTTTAAAGGGTTCTGCAAGTTCTCAACTAATAAAATATCTCTACAATACATGCGAGATTTCTCTACAATATACTCAAGATTTCATGCGAGTATAAGGAAGTCAAGCTTTAACTACATATTGCTACTTCTTTATTTTCTAATACTGCAGGACAATGGAAAGGAGGTTAACTCCTGAGTTTCCCTAGGTAACTCAATGCCTAAGCTCCAGTGAGTCAAGATTACTTCCCACCCTTAGATTTATCTGTCTAGCTTTCACTTACACTTGTTTGTCTTGATCTGTTTCAATAAACCTATATACAATTCAGAAATGAAGTCAAAAACTGAACCTAGTGTGTCTGTACATCAAACCTTGGAAAATACATTTTCTCTTTCCTAATGGGTCTTTCAAAGCAAGTCAAGCTATATTTTTGTAAGACCTTATGTAGAGAAAAACAATCTGGAAAAAAAATCCGTAGCCTTCATCTCTAGCCACATAAGTCAATAGATCTTCATGACAGCTCTTCAAACCCACATAAAAGATCAATATGAAGGCATTTACCTGTGAAGATTTCAGCACTGTGCCACAGATTTTAACTTGCTGGCCCAGTTTCCAGTCTCTCCTACAGAAGCGCAGCTAACTCTAATAATACACTGCACATTAAAAATAGATTTTTATTTTCCAAGGTATTTTTAACATTTTGAAGAAAGTTAATGGTCATACTTTTCTGCTTTTGTTCAAAAATATAGAATGTATTTATATTCATTACAACAAGTATACCTAAACAAAGATAACTCAAGAGAAAGAGATACTACCAATCTATTGGGCACCTTTACCTGTTGAGGTCTCACAAGATAGCTGACTCAAGTGTTAGCATTTGTTAGGACCATGGGCATGGAAAAGTTGTAATGAGCAAAAATGTGTAGTGTAAGTTAAAAGTACTATTTCTTCTGTTGTGGGCATATCTAGATAGAAATGTGAGCAACAAATAAACCAGTATGCATTCACACTTGCTTCACAGAACACTGCAGGGTGCAGCTCTCCACTACACCACTGTGCTTACAAGATAAGTTGTCAGTCATACAGAAGAAGCTTGCTTGTAGTGGTTAGATTTGCATAATTTGAAGGGTCCTGGTGGTAGGCAGAGAGCAGCAGACTATTGCCCTGGAAAATGTTGAAGCCACAATGAAATTCATCCCTAGGAGGCTTAGTAGTTAGCTCCCAATGACTCATCAGGGAAGTATAGAGATTTTCAAGTAAACAGAGTCTCATGTTTAAATTTGTTTCCTTCTATTTTTCTAAGAACCTGAGCTAATTTCAAAAGCAATATCCATGGTATTATCTGAGATACAAAAGCAAAGAAGTTCCTACAGCAATGAGATGAAAATCTGCTTCCTATTTTCTTTATAAAATGCACCATGCTGAGTGCATCCCTTTATGTGGTAAGTCGGAATTCCACGATAACAGGACTATATGCTCTAAGAAAAACAGAAACAACCTTACCTTTGTTACAAGATTCTTTAACTTGGGTAAAAATAATTCTCTGTGGTCATCAAAACCTGATACCCTTTCCTCCTGCACGTCTAGTGAGACTACTTTTCCTAGGCACTCTTGTGTTTGAGTGGTCATGCTGTGGAACTTTTGTCACTGGGAAAATAGGCAGAAATGTAACTTACTCCAAAATCAGCGCCATTAAAATCTATTGTGTGATTCAGCTTTTCAATTCCTTATCCATTAGCTCAATGAAGAAAACTTCATTAATATAGAGAAAGGGAAGATCTACATAATGCAAGAACCCTGGAGCCCCAAATGACTCTTCAGTAGAAATGCCTACGATTTACCTTTAATGGAAGGCATAATGAGACAGAAATTTCAGTAAACCACAGAGGTTTGTATATTACTTTTTGTAGTAGTTTACTTATCCTACTTAATTAATCATCAATATGTCTAAAATATAGATACTTTAATGAGTAAAAATTTTTGATACAGGAAAGAGGAGACACAAGTAGAATACAGGAAGATGCTATTTCCAAATTAATTGAGGAAATGTTTGTAAAGAATTTAGAGAGTTACCTGGAACACACAACAAATGTTTGGATAGATAAACAACACAAAGATGGATGAGTAGACCTTCTTTTTGGAGGAAGGTGAAAAATTTAACTTCACTTAAATGTTTGGCCATTTCTTCTGCTTATAGTAAACGGACACTTTGCATGTTGAGCTTCTCCCTCAATGCTCAGTTGTAGACTCAATCCTTTTATCGTTATATGGAATTTTCCTAGACAATTTCATCTGTACTCACAAACCTATTTTCTCTATTGATTTATTTACGGTTTTTATTTCTAATTCTGACTTATAGTTTAGGACAAAACCAGCAAAGTCCATTTTACTTGAATTTAACTCTCAAAAAACATTCCAGTCTTAACATATCTAAGAACAAACTAATGCTGCTTCTCATGTATCGGTTCTCTTCTGATGACTTCTAATTGGGAAATTCTACCGTTTAAATGTGTAAACAAAAAACTCTGAATTCTGTTCCTGATACCATGTGTCTTAATCTATTCAAGCAGCTAAACCAAAACCCCATGAACTAAGTGGTTTATAAACAAAAGAAATTATTTCTCATAATACCACTAAAGACGATATCATGTGAGGGTCAACTTGCTGATGAGTCCACACAGGGTGGACGGTACCTGCTGTGGGGCTCATTTATTAGAGCACTCCTTCCAATCATGAGCACTCTATTTTCAAGGCCTGATCACTTCTCTGAATTCCCACCTCCTCACGCCATGTCCTCGAGGGTGAGGATTTCAACATAAGGAGTTCTGAAGGGTACAAACATTCATACTACAGCATGATGATTTCTCACTGTCCTCACAGCTAAGTGTTCGGTAATTCAGACAAAGTGACCTCTTACATGGCTATCATGTCCATCTCTCTCTTCCTTTTTCTTACTGTACTGTTATGAATTGTTGCTATAATCCACTCATGCATCCTCTGTATCTATGTAGCTTTGTAATGAAGTATAATAGACAGTTCAGTCAGTTTATAAAAAGGCAGTCAGCACAAATAAAGGGACAAAAGTTAAATTAAGAATGGAAGGATAAGAAACTTTCCTCTCAGGAAGAAGTTTCTTATACAGAATATGCTAAGTTAGTTGACAGTTCCTCCCTACATCTGGACTGGGCCTTGAGGAACACTAGTTCAATTCCTTTGAACTTTGTTTTTTTTGAAGCAAGCTTTTTACTGTGCTCTGCTTGTCCATACAAGAAAGACAATTCAGACTTCCATTTGGAATCCCCTCCTGGTGTCGGGAACTTTTCTTTTCTTATGTCCAATAAACACTCTGCTCATATCCTCCTTTTGTCCATGACTTCATTCTTCTGCTTCATGAAACTACAATCTTAGTTTGTACAGAATTAATAGTTTCACATTTGGAGGTCTCCTAGAGACCTGAGACTAACATGCAGGAAGTCAGACGCCAGTGGGGAGTTTTTGTCTTTTTCCTCTGCAATATATTCTTGTTAACTGTGATTCCATTTAGGAGAGAGACAGGATTTACACTGCTTTTTTTAAAATTGCCTTTGTTTTTATTGGATAGCCTTATCACCTTTTGTCTCTTCTATCATTTCCCTGGTGGTAGAGTAGATTTGTGGAAAAAATATCTTTCACTGCCATGGCCTCTCAACTCCAAATTTTTCCCACTGCTGTTTCTTTTCTTTCTCATTATTTGGAGGTTTATTTTACTAAAACATCAGTTTTTTCTTTCTTGACAGCATCATGGCTCCTCCTCTCTGAGATGTAATTATACATTTTATCATTTGATTCATACCCATCCTTCTCAATAAACTAAGCTTTAGTAGCGCAAAGGCTATGTCTACGTCTTCTAACTCTTGAATCTCCAACTCTACTTGTCAAAAGTGCTCAATCCACTTTTTTCTGGAAAAAACAAATATACCTGGTGAGGAGAGGAGAGTGGAAATTTGTTCTTTAATTCAGGGAAAAGTACATCAACAAATCCTTAGAATAAAGGTAAATGACTTCTTAAGAAGCAAAAGAATTTTTATGGAAGTGATAAGTACAAGTGGGAAGGCGCTCTAATAACAGAAAAGGAGACTATGTTACTTTAGGCCTGAAAGCTCTTCTGTACAATTTTTATAGTTATCAAATAAAATGGACATAGATGGGATGAAAGAAAATACTTTAATTCTTTGGAATGGGAATTTGAAGAGTACATATTCTTCAAGCATTCTTGTGGGTGTACCTAAACTCTAAGGAAGGTAATAAAAATATTATAGTCTGGTATTTAATCTGCTTTGAAGAATTAAAAGAAAGCTCCTTCTTTTTACTTGAGAAAAAGCCAGAAAGGAAGGGCAGTGATATTCTAGAAAAGTCTATTTCGAGACAGCAAAAATTGACCCATAGAATATGGCATGCTTCTGTGGCAAGATCATTGTGACAGATCAAAAAGATTAAGAGCAAATTTTAATCCAGTGATATATTTGTCAGGACTTTCCATAAAATATACGAAGATAAGAACCTGACAGAAGACTTGATGTCAGTGGCCAGCACTGGTGGGTTTGGAATCCGACCCCATTAGCTCAGAGTGAGGCGTCACCCCTAACCTTGATGGAATCGAGAACATCTGGCTTCTATTTGGCTTTGGAAAGAATATGGGGACTCTCAACCACCTATATTTTTCCTAGTACTCAAACAAGACTGAATACATCATGCTATAATCTAAATCACTTTGAAGACACTCATAGCATTTATAAGCCAAGAAGGGGGCAGTGTTCATCAAGCAGTCAGTGTAAACTTCAGCTGCCAACTAATCTATTTTTAAGTAAGACTTAAATCCTAAGATTGACCTTGGAGGAGGCCCAGATTTTGTTTTTGTTTTTGTTTTTTTTAATAAAAATTAAGCATTCCTATTTTTCCTATTTTCAGTGACTATTGGGCAGCCAATGTCCATCACAGAATACAATTACATTAAAGTATGTATTTAAAAACAAACATCACTCCCAAGATGATAATTTAGAGCACAAGCTGCAGTGCATAGCTGGCTAGGGTCACGCCTTAGTCTAGCAGAGAGAAACAGTCCTGAGCCTTTCTTGACACTTAACCCTTCTTTAGAAAATTTAACTTCTGCTCCTAGAGCAGGGCACATGCAAAAATGCTTTTAATTAGCAACTTAAAATGCTCTGCCTCTGGGTCACTCCTGACCTCTCTTTTACACTCTCATTTTTCTCATGTTGGTGTAGTCCCAGAAAATCTCTTTTCTTGTTTGCTTACATGCACTGTGGAGTGTGACTGTCACTTTTTAAAGTAAATTCCTTACTACATAGCAATTAAGGATTAAAGATTAACCACGAGCCCTAGAAAGGTTCAGGGGGACACATGTATTATGTGTGATGAAATACTGCCTTATTCCAGAGATACTTCAGTATGAATTTAAATGAAGACAAAGCTATTATCCATCACATAGAAGCCAATAAACATTACATGCATAGCTAACATACCAGCCCTGATCCAGTTCAAATTAATGTGTATTCAGCAAGACACTTACATCAGCATGATAGTTACACAGCTAATGAGCAGAGTGTCTGTTTTCATAGAGCTTACATTCCAATGGGAATGACTTTTAACTACAAAACAGTACAACGCATGGTAGAATGCACTAAGTACTACAAAAGAAATAACAACAAAGTACTGTGGAATACAGTAGTCAACCAAAGGAAGTTTTAGAGATAGGTATATCTGGTTTTAAATTACAGCTTTCCTAGCTAATAGCGGAGAAACATTTCACAGATGGCAGGAGCTGTGTATTTCTCAGTAATATTTAGCCTGAAACAACGGATTTTTAAAAATGTTTCTCCATTGAAATAATAAGATGATTAAATACAACAGCATGGTTAGATACTTAGCCCTTTGTTGGATATACTGTGAACATTTCATTAAAATAGATCTCCTTAGTGCTTCTTTGGAAACATCCTGTAAGAGATTACTATGCACTGTGATCTAAGAATAGGGAAATCTCGATAAATTTCAATAGACGAAGGGGACTTACTTGTGATGAATGGCTTGGCTTTTTTTTTTTCCAAAAGAGGAAAAACTATGAATTGGGGTGCAAAGATGGCACGTAAAAACAACACTAAGATTTAAGACGTGAGGTGGAAGGTACACAAATTGAGCAGCGGAAACTGAACGAAAGATACAAGGGAGGGAAAGCGGACTCGGATGCCGGTTGTGGGAGCCTGACTATACCACTAGCATATCTGGACTCCATTCTGCTGATTCTCAGGAATCTTCGAGAATTTGATCTATGCCAGTTCTGAAAGAATGCTTCTAAGCAAACCAATTCCCTGATTAAACAGATTAAGAAAACTGTGTACATGCAAGGACTTTAAAAAATTTCTAATGCATATTACCACAGCAGAAACAAAAAACAAACCCCATTCACCTTTGTTTAACCTAAATTGTGTAAACTTACATACTGGAAATTTCTTCTGCCTCTTTGCACACATGTAACACTTGTTGAAAGCCTCCATTCTGAGTATCACTGGAACATATTTGGAGAAACTTGGTTTAAATTCTGCTTTAACAAGACAATACTGACAAAGCTATCAATGGAAAAAAAAAAAAGGAGGCTGGATGCTAGGAAGTCAATCTAGTAGTTTATTTGTGAGTTAATATGCACATGGCTTAAATTGGAGAAAATAAAATTGAGACATGAATTGAGGGTAACCTTTTTTAGAATAAGATGGACTATAGAGAACAGTGCACGTAGAAGACCTAGTACAGACTCTGACGTGTTAAGTCCAAATGATTGCCTGACTGGTGTTATTTCTAATAAGAACTGGAAACTCTGAAGGTAGAACAAGGTTTGGAAGAAAAGAACTTATTTTGGATGTGCTTGACTTAAGGGCCTGCTTTGAGACTGTCTGTCAAGCAGGCAGCTGAAGATTTTATTTCATGTCACCCAAACAATTTAAAACCCAGCTCGTACCAAGTTCAGAGTGAAATGTGAAGGACTAAAAGATAAAGACACGACTATCTCTACTCTGTAGGCCTTAAATTTTCTGGACCAACTCCGTCATTAGAGCAGACCTTGCAATCTTTGGGAAGGAAAATCCTGGACAAGTCCGCAGGTCTGCGGAGTCTGCCCACGCAGTCGGGGGTCACGGAGACGCCACACACTCAGAAAGAATCGCGTCCCGCATCACACGAGACTACCAGCAGTCTGGTAAAGCACGTAAGTACATGATGGGTTGATACACAAAATTTTGCCATTCCAGCCTTTTTCAGAAAACAAAACATGGGGTTCTTTGTAGCCCAATTTTTTTTTTTGTAGCCCAATTGTTAACACAAGCTTGTCATTTGAAGAATATATTTTAATGAAAAATTTTTTGAAACACAGGGAAATCATTCATGTAGTGTTTTTATATCATATTATGTAAAGATTTAGATGATGAATTGGGCAGCAATTTAGAATAAAAAAAAAGGGTTGACATAGACATTTAATACTCAACAAAAACTTATTCACTCCCAGACATTCCACAGGCCCCCAGTTATGTCAATGTCACATGAAATTGTCTGCCTAATTGGCTGTGATCTTTTAAATTAATTTTATTGGTACATTTTAGACACGTGTCATGATCATATTCGTCCTAGGGAATTTGCACCCATACAGGATGGATCTTGAGTCTCTTTTTTCCCCTTCCCCTCCCTCCCTTCGCTCGGCCGTGGCTTATGTATTCCGTGGGCCAGGGCAGTAAAATGTTCTGGTCTGATTCTCAAGCTCTCTCTTTCTCTGCCTCTCGGACCTTCAGGATCGTGTGCAACATGTGCCACAGCATAGAAACAGAGGACGGTGCCCTGACTCACACTGGACTTGGCGTGCACAACAAATGTTGTTTGGTTAAGCCACAGAGAATTCGGGCGTAGTATCTTGCTGCCGCTATTGTTTGTCAACACAGAGGGATTTCTACAGAGCCCAAATGGACAGCGCAGCTCCACATAAGCAGGAATTGCCTTATTGTGAGCATTTGTATAAAATATGTAGGTGGAAAATGATCAGCAGACGAAATTTTTAGAAGTCCATTGCTCTACAATGTATCGATATTATTTTCGTCTTACTTGAAATCATCATATAATTGCATATTTAGACTATACTTTTTTCTTTATTTCTACTTATACATGAAGTTTAAAAGCATCTTGGGGAATAAGTACATATACATAGTACAATTTCTTCTTTTAAATCCCCTTCCCTCCCATTTCCCTCCTCTTCCTCTATTTTAAAAGATTTTTTTTGGTACCGAAGATCAAACACTCAGTGTCTTCACACCGAGATACATACCCAGTCCTTTGTTTAATTTCTCTTTATTTTGACCTTAACCTTTGCTAAGTGACTAAGCTGTCCAGGTTGGTCTTTAACTTGCAATCCTCTTGCCTCAGCCTCCCAGAGTGCTAGGATTACAGGTGTATGCCACCACGTCCAGCCAGAATTGTTTTTTGATGCTATACATAATTCCTGAAGAACACACACTATATTCATTTTCCAACATTATGGAGTTTATTGCCCACTAAGACAGACAGGTCTATGACAGCTTGTTGCAGGAGCAATTAGCAGATTTAAGAAGGTATAAGAAGTTGTTTTAATTCTAAAAATGATGGAAGATAATAAGATAATGGGGAAGTATTGAGAGGACTGCTCCCAGGCAGTAAGAAGAATATGTGCAATTAGAATTCTTTAGGTTTCACGTATAAATTGCACAAGTTTATGCTAGCAGACATATTGTTTAGAAATTTCTAAGAAAAAGAAAATTTAGAGTCACAGTTTACACTATCTCAGGCTATGGGAACTAATAACACTTGTTTCACTATGTATCCTGTTAGTCAACATTCAGATCATTCTTTTTAATAAAGAATGCCAAATCCTGAGAGAGAAATTAATAAACTGCATTGTTAAAGCCATTTAACTGACATGTTGAAGAGTCTGGAAAATTCGTCCATGAGAAACTGGTGGACAGTCAGGGCGTGGTTAGTACAGGGCAAAGAGTGGCCGGGAGTTTCGGAAAGGGTAAGGGGATATGTCTGGGACTGTTTAGGGTGCAGGCTGCGTGGATACTACTTCTATATGTTTTAATAAGCTGTCACACATGAGGAGAAAAACTATAGTTGTTGTAGTACATAAAAGCCAAATACAGACAATTTCATATAGTTCCACCTAATGCAATAGAAAATAAAGTTATCTCAGAATTATTTGTTTAGGCAAAAGTTGAGAAAGTCATTCAAATTTCCAGAAGTTAGAGTTTAGGCTAAAATAATATAGAAATGGTATCTACAGATGTTCAAAAGTAGGCATATAACAAACATTTAGTCCTACCATAGAGTTCATGTAAGAATTCCATATGTAAATTTGAGGTTGGATATAAGAATTTTATTTATCTTTTCATTTCTATGATTTCTAGTATTTTGTAACTTTTAAAGCATTCTGGTACAGATGTTCATTAGTATTACTTTCACCGTTTAAAGATGCACTTTCAAACCAAGCACTAGAATTTAAAACAAAGAGAATACACACACACACGCAGAGCAAACATCACAGGCATTTAATTTGTTTAGAATGCTCTCAAGTACTCCCTATTATAATCATTAGAAATTCCTTATAAATTTTGAACAGGGGGTCCATATTTTAATTTTGCAGTGGGCCCCAACTTTTATGTAGCCAATCCTGAATGCATGGCCTTCTTAAATTAGTTTGAAGAGTAAAATGATAAACACATATTAATTGTAAGCCATCAAAGGCTAGTTTATCATTTTAAAATCACATTCAGTAATTGTCCTTATATAAGAAAATCTATTGCTCCAAAGATCATTTCATAATGATTACTAAAGAACCTATACTGATATACATTTGGGAAACACTGAAAATTTTCTAAGAAGTTTTTGATATTGTTTGTATCAGTTAATCATAACATATTTCCAAAAGTAAAAATGAGAAGTAATTATAGATGAAAATCTGACAGAGGCAAAAAAAATCTTTGATAATGTATCAAACTTTTCAAAATCTTGATAATGTATCAAGATTTTTCAACTTCTTGAAAATAGATATCCAAGAAACAAAGAATAAAGAACAGCAGGAAAATATGTTACCATTGTGGTTATAGCTTCTAGGCAAACCTTTGCAATGACAACCAGATACAGGTAGCAACAGATGTAGCAAGCATCAAAAATCGTTAAATTAAATCAAGTGAAAAATCTCAAATGAGGTAACTGTTCAATGAAAAGGAAAAAAAAGAATAAAACTCACATCTGCTCACATGGTGATGAAATGAAAGATTCCGCTAAAAGTTTATGCTGAAAACTAAGATATAGGCAAGACAATCTATTTACATTCATACAATAAACAGAAAAGAATGAACTGCTGTATCAATGCCAACTTTAATTTTTAAATCCCCAAAAGAAAGAAAATTAAAATCATGGTTACAGATTCTCTCTCTATATCAAGCAACCCAGGCAAAATTCTGGAAAGACACAAAGCTTACTCAATTTAAAAAGAAGCACATCTGTGTTTCTCTTTTCTTTTTTGGGGGGTGGGGGTGGGGGTCATCACACCCAGAAGCTTACACCTGCTAGGCAAGCACTCTGTCACTGATCTATGTCCCCAGGACACCTTTCTGTTTCTTAATGGATAGATACACAATTGTATGGCTGTTTTCTACTGTACAAGCCTGTGGACTTGAAATCCTAAAGTTCTTACCATAGCTTTAGAGACATTTACATAAATAAACCCTTTAATTACAAAATTTCAAATTTCTTATTATATTATGTCAGAGTTGATTATGGAGCCCTGAGGCGGGAGACTGCCAGAGCGATGAGAAGGAAAGCTGGAGCCTGCTCCACTCAAGACGTCTGGACCTGCAGACCAGCCCCGTGACTGTGGTGATGGATACTGAATTCAGCTGTCCTATTTTGGACTTAATTGTCATAAAAAAATACTGAGAGAAAAATTTTTAAATATTTCTATTTGTGCAATTGGTGTTGAGACAGTCTGAAATACTGTTATTTCTCTGGAGTGAACATTTAAAAAGCGGGCCGTGTTACATCCCTGTCCTTTGCTGTTAGCTCTCCCTCTTCCTCCTCACGTTTGTCCTCCTTTCTCCTCAGATCTCAGGCATGCTGTGGCTGGAAAGTTTGTCTCTACTTCATGGTTGCTGCTTTTCAAAATTGAATTTTGATTTTGTTGTGAGCCTAGATGGTATTTCAGTACAGGAGAACAAGGAGCATATTTCTCCAAATCCAGGGTTGCAAGGTCAGACAAGAGTTCTAAAATTACCTGTGTGTCTGCTTCCAGAAGTTTTCTACCTGACATTGTAAAATTCTGGAATTCTTGCTCTGGCCTCATTTTAAATGTGACCCGAGCACAATGAAGAGTCTCCTCTTGTCCAGCTTTTATACCACCACGAGGCTGCTTTACAGCCTTGAAATGTGCAATGGGACTGATTGTCTGCTGTCAAAACAAACCAAGACAAAACTCTTAGGACTTTTCACTCTGGCCTCCTGTACTACAATGATTCATTACTGCTTGGTTACTGGAGGATCATTCTATCAAACTCATCATGTCTAAACACTAATATTCTGTATTTTATGGAATCATGTAGAGATATTCCATGTAATTCCTTCTGGGGACTATCATGCTGAAATTGAATTAGCATGAAAACAGGTAGAGTGAGTGATTATTAAAAGCAATTAAAAAACACCAACCAGCATCCCTGAGTGGAGCAGATCTTTAGAAACCAGCTCAGCAGGGGCTACAGTAGAGGTGAGAGTGGCTCACACATGATCACAGGCATTAGGAGTGACCAAATATTTAACATTGCTGTTCCTGTTAAGAGAGTCTATATAATAATAAATCTTGATTCAAAAAGAGAGAGAGAGTCTATAAGGTGAAATAAACACCATCAAATGATCACGGAGCTCAGATTAAGAGTTCAATAACCGAACACATTGAGAAAACATGAATACATATTAGTATACTTACAAAATCAGAAGCCCTCAGTTTATTTCACTTACATCTATTTATTAACTTTCAGAGGGAAAGTCTGTGATTTAGACACCTCAAGACTACTTCCTGAACACTTTCGTATTCTTGCCTATTGAGGAATCTTATTAAAGAGAGTAAGTATTATCAAAGAATCTATATTCCTAGTGACCCCGTTTGCATTTTTCCATCCCAGTGGTAAACTTCATGGGTTGGGAGGATCAGGGCAATGTCTGTTTCTTTTTCTCTGTTATTGGTTTTAATAGCCTTTTCACTTGACCAATTTCTAAGTATGAAGCATAAGAAACTAAACTAACAACATACTATGTTTGGAAATGTGCATAGGCTGTAAACAAAAGCTCACATATGCAAATAGTTCTTAAATTGAAACTGGGACTAACACATTTCCAGTATCACTTATGTTTTTCTAAAGACAATTTAAAAAAAAAAAAAGCATGTTGTTACTGGAAATTCTCGTAAGCTGCAAATGTTCCAGTTATCCTACATTTCTGTCTTGTTGAGTGTTTTATAGATGAACTTCATATACAAATATCAGGAAAACATTGTGATTAAGTGTTAATGCAGAATTCTAAGTTTGCTGGCATTCCTAGAAAAGTGAACTACTACACGTAAGTTATATTTACAGAGTAATCTTGTCTACTACAGTGCAGTGAGAAATCCAAGGTATTCGGACCTCAAGAAATGATTACTTAAATGATTTAATTACAACACATGTTTTTCTACTGATAATGTTATAATTATGCTTTAATAAACCAATCCTACCAATATAATTAGATTCCCAGTGTTTAACACAAACATCCAATTTCATGTGTACCACAAACTAGTTTTTCAAGTACAATATCTGTTAGTAATGTAGTCTGATATTTATAATTTGTTAAAATAAATCAGTATCTGAATTAATCAAAATATTAACAATATCACCAACAGAAATATTGAGATTATTTCTTATGTGATGAAGTAGGTGGATATGACTTTCCTGATCTACCAAATCATAAGTGTAAAGTTTTCAGATTTGTAAAAAGAGATGGCCTATAAAACATATAATTGTGGTGGACAATATGTAGCAATTGTATGCACAGGGAGGAACAGTTCAAATCATAGTAATGATAATAATATTGCACTATTTTTAACAAAATCTTATTCCAACAAACAAAAACAATGCTTTAGATTTTTTTTCTCTTTTTAGACAGGCTCCTGCTATGTAGCCCATGATGGCCTGGAATTCGCAATCCTCCCACCCCAGGCTCCCAAGTGCATGCATTACTATGTCTGGATAAATGAACAAGAACGGTGCTGATTTCCTTACTTTAAAATCTTCAAGAAGATTGTGATAGATTAGATCATGTTTTGGCAACCATGCACAGTCTGCCTTATCTCCATCTATGACGGAGAGATATAATTCCTCACTAACTGACTTGGGACTATGCTATGTGACTCTGCTTTGGTCAGAGAGGGGCTCACACCCCCAAAACTTGGCATGATTGTGCACAGGTGGGCTTGCACTTCTGACTTTCACCAGCACAATCACAGGCTTTAGGTGTTGTGACCTCTGTTTTTTTATGTGTGTCTACTCTAAATTCACTAAGCAGGTCTTTCATTATGGTCGTCATCTCTGACTTAACTTGGCTAATTATTTCTAATCTGATGTTCTCTATAACCTCATCCATCTGTTTTTTTAACTTCTGCTGCTATCATTTCTGAAAGTTTGGTTGAGTGTTTTCCAATTTCCTCTATTTCATTGTCCTCTGGATTTGTTCTGGATGAGCTGGTGGTCTGGGGTTGTATTTCACATATAAAAAAACAGAGGAGCTAAGAAAAACAATGGAAAACTTGACCACTCAATTCAGGAAAGAAATGGAACCCATGAAACAGATCCAAACAGATGTCCAAGAAATCAAAAACTGTCTTGAAAGTATACGCAGTCGATTAAATGAGAGCGAAGACAGAATCTCAGCACTAGAAGACAGGACTGCACTTTATGACCATGAAAAGGAAAACTTCTTAAAAATAACTAGAGTCTATGAGAAATCAACACAACAACTGCAAGATGATGCAAAGAAGAACAATATAAGATTGATTGGAGTGAAGGAAAAAGAAGGAGACAGTGCAAAGGATCTAAGAAGATTATTCATAGACATAATGACAGAAAACTTCCCAAGCATAAGAAGAGAACTTGACATACAGGTAAGTGAGGCATATAGGTGTTGTGACCTGATGAGATGACACACATACGACAGATTGAAGACGAGCTACAGCTAGAAATCAACTCTAGCTCAGCCCAGCCTTGATCAGCTGAGTTTCAGCAAGTGACTGGAGTGCACGCACAGGAAAAAGAATTGTCACTTACATACTCTATGGATTCTGAAGAGATGAGCAATCACTGTGGCACTAGGACACTGGTACAATGATCAAGTCAACTGTGAATTTCATTCAACTTTCAATAGATACATTTTCATGTTCCATGACATATGGAGAACATAGTCAACAATGGCAGTTCTAATCAGATAATACTTTGAGATCTCTTGTGACAGATCCAAAATATGTATCTCTGATTGAAATACATTTGAAAATGTCAGAAAAAGAAGTCTTTTAAAGAAGTGTAAAACATTATCCTACAATGAATTAATGCAGAAGCAGGACAAAACATACTATCTCTCAGAAGATCTGTGAACCAAACACTGAGGTGAATCTTCAAATTAGCAAAGCTATGGTGCATTTGAGTGATGTATAGTAACTTGGCTGCTCAATGATCAGTGATAACACAATATACTTACATCAGAATTAATACAAATAACTTCATTTTGATATGTTTGAAATATGTTTTGCTTATTTTTTAAATGAGAAATTATGACATTTAAACTGTATATATGTTAGTTAGTGCAAATAAATATTTCTAAAATCCTTAGGAATAAGGTCTTCATGTCAAGATCTATTAAATGCCTTAAGAACACATTTATTTTCTACAAATTGTAATCATCTTCTCTAATGATGTGGTTCTTTCACAAAAATCTTGAAAAGATTTGTTACTAAATTAAAAATGAATGTATACAGGGGCTGGGGATTTAGCTCAGTGATTAGAGTGCCTGCCTTGCAAGCACAAGGCCCTGAGTTCGATCCCCGGAACCACAAAAAAAAAAAAAAAAGAAAGAAAGAAAAAAAAATGAATGTATACAATAGAAAGCTACTAGGATAGAGTGAAGATTGCAACTCTCATGTTTCATTACGTATATTTTATAAATTAAAAATTAGACCTTCATATTTAAAAAGCTGACAGGCACATTTGTTTTTATAAGATTAAAATAAAAGGAGTATTGAAGAAAGTTAAATTAGATTTTACCATCTGCTTAATGAGTTTCATGCTTAGTTTGATAATATATTTCAAGACACAAAATTTCAGAATGATCATTTTTAGGAATGATAACTGACCTCCATTGTACATATGTATATAAATGCCTATTCAAACTCATCACTAGAAAACTTATGACTTGTTTTATTTCTGATGAAACCAATTAAGTCTCCATCATGTCAGTGTGAAACATGTAATACATGCAAAACTTACATTCATAAGACTCATCCCATTTGTAAGGGTTTTATAACACGTTATTTTAATTTTACTGTAGAACTTTTAGTTAGTTAAACTTTTAAATGAAGCTTTATATAACATTTATTTCACTTCTTTAATATTCTATGCTAAGAAACCGTCTCATGATTTCCAGCAAGCAGCCTTCTCTCCTACGTCAGCCCACTTTGTAGGTGCATTAACGGCTTCAAAACTACAGGGGGTCATCTGGTTATGTGGCACTGAACCACAAGAAATACATCCAGAAACTGCCGTGCTCTGATGCATTACATCTTCGAGCATATTCATAAAATGACATTCAAGTGATTAGAGTACATTTATGGAGTCTGTAAAATATTATGAACTTGTAATATACCTGGTGAAAGCTAAGATTATTCACAAGCCAGTCAAAAATTATGTACAGCAAAAGAGGGCTGCAAAAAATCATTACAGAGACTTTCTTTTTCTTTTTTTCTTTTTTTTTTTTTATTCCAATCCTTGGGGCAACTGGCACTTGAAACTGACACTTGCCTAGGGGGGAAAAAATCAGAAATAGCTATTTGATTTGGAAGCTTTATGACCCTAAACACCCAGAATTCAATGGGGTACGGGAGACCTGTGAACGCTAGTTTAACACTCAGCCGAAGGTGGTGGAGGGTTCCTATGGGGCATTTAGTTAAAGCAAAAAGATCAGCCATGTTTAAAATGAAAAATTACCCGAATTTGTGGGCTATGACTCAGCATATTAAAATTGGAGGAAACAGAATATATAGTTAGAAATAATCATGAATAGTAGGAGAATCTAGATATTTGGCTACAGAAAATGAGTACATTTCTGATCTCCATTGTTTGTGTGTAATCTATGCTTATTTCCTGCCTGTGAAAAATTTTAGTGTTTTCTCAGCACCGATATTCCTAAATTTCACAATAATAGTCAAATGAGTGACTGAGCCTGCACATATTTACACTCACTGTCATGAGTACTCTGTGGGCTCAATCTGGAGTTATGACTTCAGTTCTGAAAATAACTGATATTTTATTTACTTCATAAAGTAATTCCCCCTATGTTCCTAGCTCTCTTATTTTAAATTCTCTTTTTCTTTTTTTTTTGGGGGGGGGCGGGGGGTGGGGGGGCTGGGGATCGACCTCAGGGCCGTGCACTTGCTAGGCAAGTGCTCTACCACTGAGCTAAATCCCCAACCGCCACCTTAAATTCTTATAATTTAGATCTCTTAGAGTCAAACGTTAATGTTTTACTACTTTACTCTCTATTTCCTTCTCTTTTACTATATTACTTATTCAACTATTTCCTTGATTTTATCTTCAAACTATTCTATTGAATTTTTAATTTTCATTTTTACAAATATTTAATTTTCTGAACTAATTCTCTTATTGATTTTTTAGAAGCAATTCAATATTACTTTAAGAATGCAATATACTGTCTCATTTTTTAGAGGCTGTTTATGTAACTTTTAGGTATTTTCTCTTGTAATGTCTGTTGTGTATATTTACTCAATTCATTTTTTGTTGCATTTGTATGGTTTTATTTTCACATTTTTCACATTCACCTTAATTGTATAGTGATTGTACAGTATGATTGCACTGACTGATCACTGATAGTGGGTATTAGAAGCTATCCTGAAGTAATCGTGTTAGATAGAGCACAATAGAGGATTTTAGCACCATTTGCTCTGATGGTAAAATGTACCTTCTCAGCAGGTAGAGACCCAGTCAGTACATGGAATTGTTTTCTCTAGAGTCTATCATTTCCTCCACAGAACAATGATCTGATTTTCTATCCTGACAATGTGTATCTGAATGTCAGCATTCTGAAAGCAGATGAATTAGTATGTGAGTTTTCACTTAGTTCACTACTTCCTGCCTTGTGGTTCATTCTGCTGTATGATATGCTGGGATTACGAGTCAGGATCCTTCTTGGTGCAATTTTTTCCCCAGAAAATAATTCAAAGGGAATAAGAGAGTAATCTAGGGTAAAGTGCTGTCTTGGGGAGTTTTGTTACTCAGCTTTCCATCATGCTACTGGTACTTCCTGTATCCCAAGTATTATCAAATAAATGGCCTCATTTTTTACAAGCAAATCTCTCTGCATTTATTTGCATTGTAATTTCTGTTCTCCATGTTAATACCACTCCTTTAACTGCTTTGCATTTTTAAAATGTATTGGACTGTTCCCTTATGAGTTACTATATTTACATTCGTATATTTCCATTTCACAAGGGATTTTAGAAAAGAGATGCATATGTGGTAAAATTTCTACACTTAAACAAAAATCCAAGAGATTAGATTGCATAACAGCAGGATGATTATTAAATTGTTTTAATGGGGACTGACATGATCAGTCTACTAATGACTGATAAAAGGTGTATTGGATCCTGCCGTAAAAGATAACCAGTGACTTTTACAAGGATAGATAAACTAGGTAGCAATGTGTAATGCAATGAATATAAGAATTAGAGATGCCAAATATAGGTTAATGCCTCAAGCCATTTTCTGGAGCAGCGACTGTAGATCTGGTTTGAAATCTATTTTTCTGATATAGATAGGATTTCACGGTGGTCTCAGTTGGTGCAGTGGCCATGGAATAAAGAAGGACAGACAGGTTAAAAAGACAATTCATAAGAGTGATGATTTACTAGTAAGAAATAAAGAAGAATTAAAGTGGCATCCAAGGTATAAACTTGGACAACTGGCAAGAGCAGAAAGGGTTCAAATCAGACAAAGAGGACAGTGTTTAGGATGGAACTCAACTCTGGCCATCATCTTGAATTCAAGCCTCCATGTTGCTTACCCATATCTCAGATCTGAGATAATGAGGAAACATCTTAGAAGAAGATAAATAGGTGACTGTCATTAAGTCATGAAAAACAAGAGAGATGCGAAGAATAAGAAAATAAAGAGATTGGATGAAATCTCACAAGAATAAGCTTTTAAAGAAATTAAACCAAAAAATACATGAAGATCTTGGACTCAGCAGTCAGAGAGACAGTTGGAAAGTCAGGAGAGTAGAGCACAGAGGGGGGTAAGCGATGTAGATAAGAACAGAAAATGATCATATGTGATAAGAACTGATAGAGGACTGTTGGATTCTGAACAGAATAAAAGATAAGCCATGAGCAAACCAAGAGTATTTCACTGATGTGACGAAGGCAGGGATCACGCAGCAGTGTGCTGGGGATTAACAGTGGGTGTGGAGTTAAAAGGACACAGCTGACGAAACTTTGCAGATATTCTGACATCAAGGAAAAGATGACAATTACTTAGCATATTTGAAGAACTGCCAGTGTCAAGTAGAATAAGCCTTCAGGAAACTAATAATGGTGTTTGTAAGTATAAAGGAATGTTCTATACACAAATGAAAATTGGGGTTTTAATAAAATATAACATGATTTTATCAATATTTGACACATATTTGGAAACAGGTAATAAGCTTTTCATTATGACTTTCTTTAAATTAACATAATATTTTTCAAGGTTCAGCCACAATGTAGCACATATCATTTCTTCATTCCTCTTTGTTGTTGAATAATAATTTATTGTATGGATAAATCACATCATATTCATCTATTTATCAGTCCACGAATATCAGAATTACTTCATGTTTTTAGATTTTGTGACTATTTCTATAATGAGTACACATGTACAAGCTTTTGTGTGAACCTACATATTCTTCTCTCTTGGAGATATGGAACTGCTTGAATTATATGGTAACTCTGTTTAATCTCTAAAGGAGTCATCAATCTGTTTTCCAAAATCGTCACACAATTTTACATGCTCACCATTTAAAAAACATTAGGTAATGTGACTACAAACTATAGACTACAGTGCTTCAAGCTAGAATTTGCCCACATGCCCTGAGCTAACTCAGAAGTCATAATCCTTAGCACACAGCTGTATTGTGGCCAGATGGACGTTCTGTTGAAACTTGGGGAAAGACTAATTGTTGTTTGGAGGTTTTTGGTTGTTGTTTGAAGTTACTAAATGAAAAGTTAAGTCAAGTAATTATCCAAAGCATAATTTTTATGATTTAGTAGTATGGCTCTTTATAGTATAATACTGTACTAATATCTTGTAGATGTAATAATTTTGGAAAGAGTTTAGATTTTAATTGTTAAAAATGAATCTTAATTTTGTCTGAACTGGTTGTAATTTAGAACTTCCATTGGTGAAATAAGTCATATTTTGCCTTATTTTCGACAGAATGCTATAAAGATTTTAGCATATAAAGGGCTATAGAATTTCCTAGTTAACTACATCAAAAATAAAAATGTAGTAATTTTCAAAGTTTTCAACATTTTATATACAGAAAATGTCTCTGGTAATGGCTCTAGTCCCCATGAGTAATGATAAGTGTCAGATCAACAGCATGAGAGTGAATATAAACTTTTATTTAACATAAACAATCACTCTTTAAATAATAAAAAATAAATTACCAATGTCCAACTGTAATCTCATTACTTTCACAAAGATTTCTTAAACCTTCATTTCAGGTTGACTGTACACTAAATGAAATTGTTGTTTTACGCTGACAATTGATGTTTTTCTAAGTGAAAGAGCCAGTAGCGAGGTCAGTACCTTACACCAAGCACTCTAGAAAGTGGCCTTCCATTGAATCGACTCAGGCAAACTGATTGCTAAATTAGATGACTGTTCAAAATGACTGAGTATACTTCAAGGACTTTCTTCTTAGCTAAAAGATAACCATGTGTGTTTTGGTCACTACTGCATGGCAAATTCAAAATCGAGAATTTTATGTCTTTCTGAAATAATAACATCAAAAATCTGGGACAGGAGAGAAGTGTTCAGTAGAGTCAAGAGGGAAGGAGCCAGAGACCTTTTGCACATTCCCCTAGACTAGGAAAGGAATTCGTAAAAGTGAAGGAAATTCGAGACAGTTGATATAACAGAGTCAAACAATTTGCAATCGGATAACTGATTAACTGACTCTATATTGGTGTTATAAACTATTAAGAATAAGAAAGATTTCTAAAATATAACTTATACTAAGTTTAATGTGAAAATATTGACAGATTTCAGAAATTGGAAAGTTTAAAATTACTCTTTAGAAACTTTTGTCTTCTTTTTTCCACAAATATTAACGACATAACTACTCACTCAGAGTTAATTAAAGCCCCTTTCCAATCCGACATGGATCTAAAATTACTACTTATCATATTGGAATTCCAGGAAGAAAGTGGGAAAAAGGCAGTCTATTTTACACAGTTGTTTTCTACATAAAATAAGAAAGACACTTACCTGTGCTGGAATCCAGTACACTGTGATTATTAGGACATATATTATAAAATATTTATATATTTTTAAATATCTATTTTGAGGTGTTAAGAAATAGTTAAGATTATTGCTTTCCTCACAGATAAAAATTAGATTTATTTTACATGAAGATATCTTTGCAAACAAGTTTTATTCCCTATAAAAATGAATATTTAATAGAAATTTAATATTCTTGTATGTACTGAAATTATTAGGTCTGAGAAAATAAAATGTCATTTGAACCTACTACTTTTAACAATATTATAATGCTTATTAGTTTTGCAGTACAAGGATTATAGAAAATTGCTATATTACCTTTTATGTTTCATATTCAAAGTAGGTAAATTAATTTCTAAGTGTGGCATTAACATTCATAACTAATAGTATTCAGCAGTTAGGATTTTAACTGCTGACATTTTCTTTGAAAAATGATACATATTATTTAATGTTTAAAGATAAACGGCTGCATAACTGTAACTTTTTTTGCTGACAGCTTTGCTATAAATAAACATAGTCAATATGAACAACAAGAAATTTCAAAATTGGTTGGCTCAGAAAGCAAATCTGAATTTAAAAAGTTTACATATTTCTTCAATCAGATATACTAGGAGGAATAAAGTGTTGTTTCCAATCTGCACCATCAAAGGGCAATTTAATCTGATATGAACACCTAAGAAGGTTAATGTTACACTTGAGTGGGATTCCTCACTGGCAACTGGCTACATGGAATTTATCACAGGTGATCGGCAAAGGAACAGGCATGGTCCACCCCAGGACTAGGCCTCGGCTTGTAGCAAAGTTCTGGGAAGTATCTTTCAGAGTTGGTACCAGGGCTTGTCTGAGAAAGAAGTCAGAATCACAGGTGAAGGAAGTGTGTGCATGAGTGAGTCCTCTCTTTAAATTTGCTGTTCCCAATTGAGAAGGATCTGCAGGTACAGTAAGGAGACACTGAAGTGCCTGAGACAATCCTTGAGGACCAAGTGACAATACACACATCATCTCAGCATTTTTTGAGAAGAACATAAATATATTGCTTTCCCTAAATGACAAAATGAAATCAAGGTTGTTTATGCCATGACTTTTCTCTAGGAGAACTTGCACTTTTATAAACTGTCTTGTAAATGAAATAATTCTTTGGACCATCCTTGGACACCAGCTCAGGCTAACATTCCTAAAGGCCTGCTATTTGGTCTCTGGAATCCCATCATGCTCCGCACCACCCATATCTCCTGATCATCATATCTCCTACCCTCCCATAATGCTCCACACCACCCATATCTCCTACCCTCCTCTCAACTCAGGGGAAATTTGACTTCACCTTCCATTTGCCTCATGCGCATACCACTATAATTTTCCTAGAGAAAAATTTGGTAATCTTTACTAAAAATACTTAAAATCATTAACAATCATTCTTAGATACAATATCCAGAATATATCAAAGGCAAAAAAGATGCAAAAAATTGTATGCCTGTAGATATTCCTATTAGTAGTCTTTGTTTTCATGACAAATTGGTAACTACTAACAAGTCCATCTTTAAGTGAATGAATAAGTAAAATTTTAATTCTTCCATATAACAAAATAATATGCAGCAGTAAGAGCCATTTGGTAAATAATTTTACGCCATGCAAAATGTATTTGCCATGTGGCATTGGGTACGTAATTCAAGTTGGAAAGCTAAAAGAATCTTATGATCCCAACTTCATTTTAAAACAAAGTTAAAGTATTAACCCATTAATATGAATACTTATATGTAGAAAAAATGTCGAACAGGTATATTTTGTATAGCTTGTTTCTGTTTGTAAACATTATGCATATTTTTCTACTTTTGCTAATTTTCCTAAAATAATAAAAATCAATGAACATTGTTTATTCTTCAGTAAGAAAAATTAAGTGATATTAAATATCACATCTATCTTAGAGGAACCTTACAAGTGTGTATGAGATACCAAACGCATTTAATAAAACATTTCCTCCATTCACAGATTGCTGTAAGGCACATTTTTCATATGATCTTAAGGTCTTATATTCCCCTCTAAAAGTTCCAGTGTGAATTTGTACTCTAGGGGAAAGAAGTGACTGCACAGAGTTTCACAACTTAAATAATATCTACGTGTTGACACTCCAAATGTACACCTCCAAACTGTGGTCTCCTCTGAATTTTGGGTACTCCTCTTAGCTGACTGGGAGACATTGTAGTTTTAAGGGGACCACCGATTTCCAATAAAAACATGCCCGCACACCCTGTTCTCTTCCAGAATTCCTTTGTTCACTTTATGACAATATCATCTCCCATATCTAGTCGGAATTAGTTCCACATAAGGAATTTAATAAGTATATGTAGATTATTTTTAATTAAGAAATTATTTGAACGTTTTAAAAGTGGCGTTTTCAAGGTAAAATCTCCATCTATGTGTTTAGTGATTAATTGTGGGAGATACAGAGTGGAAAATGAGGTCAGATCAATAGCAGCCCAAGAAGACAGGGGTCTGGGAGCTAACATAAGGGGACAATTTTTGCTAATATTTTTGCTAGAAAATAAATATGACTGGCATATATACATTATATATATATATGGCAAGAGAAACATTTATCTCCACTATTAAAGGTCGGTTTTTTAATAGAACACATTTAGAAAATGCACTAAACATAATTATAATTATAATTAAAATAAATTGTATCCAAACACTAACTGATCATCTGAATTTGTGGATTGCTTTTTGAAATATTTCCAATGTCTACATCCTCCCTTGGCCTATACTATTTCCAGATTGATAGATTCTTACTAAGAGCAGACAATTTTCTGTACTCTTTGTATAGCTGACTCTGTGGGGATTCTGTTACTTACCCCTTGATATCACACAGCATAACTGCACCCCCAACCAGGGCTCACACACATTATCAGCAGTCAGAAGTCATGTCAAATCAAAAACAGTTCTTCATCTTCAGGAGAGTCGGTTTATGAAAGAATATGTTCTAAGGCACTGAAGCTTAATATTTTAGTGACACCTGTTCAAAATATGACTCCCTGCTATCCTTTACAAAAACCTAATTTTCAATCAGACCATCCTAGTCGACTTTAAAAAGACGGACCTTAAAGGTGGTATTGTATTTGATAGCCCCAGAATAAAATTTAAGTTTGAATAATTGGAGATCTGCACACTCTTATACAGATGAAAGAATAGGACTCAATCTAACACAGAAGCTACAAGAAAAATAAGTTTATTTCCATCTGCCACCTTGGAAATGGCTTTGGCTTTGAAACTATGAAACAAGAAGGGAGGAAAGTTCGGCTGACTGGGCAGCCTACATATTCTGTTGTAAGTCCCATGTTCCTGTGGGTTTTCCTAAAGAGCAACTCCACCGTAATTATCTACAACAGATTACCCATTATGGTTTCAGCATAAAAACAGTTGGAATGCTTTCCCGCTCGATATGGGTATTTATGTATTCATAAACTATACACATGTGTTATTGCACTAATATATTACGTGTTCTGTATATCTTCCTACAACCCAAAAATTTAGAGAAGGAGGTATAATAAATATACACTGAAGTTTTACCTCTTCCCCTGCACCCCACGGACTATCTTGTGCACTCCTTCAGCAATGCTTAACTCTCTTTAGAAGCCACAAAGATTTTTCTGTATCGCAGCAAAAGAAGCTGAGCAATATTACACCTGTTTTCATTTTATCATCAGTTGTATTTCAAACAACCTACAACTGCACACCATATCACAGCGGATGTTGCTGGGAGGAGCCAGCTGACCAAGGTAGTTGTTCCTCCTCCGCCGCCGCTGCGGACTCATGGGGGAGTTAACTTAGGCTTGCTCTGACTCCAGGAGCACCATCCAACGACTGACTGGTGCAGGGGAACAAAGACACACTTACTTGCCTTGGGACAGGACAACCTACATAGACCCTTCCAGCCTGAGTGTCCTTTGGGTTCAAGTGTTCAAGTGAGACTTCTGTTAAAACATCAGTTCAGCTCTGTTCCTTCTTCTGCACAATCCTACTTTTCCCATTCCCTGGTTGACTGCACGGGGACCTGGCCACAGATCCCCACCCCAGTTCTTTTCCTGCAGAACCATAAGATGAATGCTCGTCAACACACACTAGAAGTCAGTTCCGCTTGCGGATCTAGCATCTAACGCACCGCTTACTGAGCCTCCAGAAATTCAAGAATTAAAGCCGTATGTCCAGATTTCTTGAAGCTTTATTAGATTCTCACTGAGTCTTGAGCAATATCACCTGGAACTACAGAGGTCGTCCTTGTTTTTCAAACCACTGGGAAGAAAAATTTGAATTCAGAGGGCATCTGGCAGGAAGAATGAGTTCTCCTCCTCTGAGTGCCCAAGTGACCTTCGCTGATGGATGTAGTGTCATTGCTTCGAGACAAGAGACTTCCTCCTGTGACCTCAGCCATCCTGCTGCCGCCGCTCACTCTGTCCCCTCCTTTGCTGTCATTTCAGCTCCTGTCCCAACCTCCAGGCTTCTCAGTGCTAAGAAATGCTAGCACACGGCCGTCGAGCAGTAACAGGCACCCATGTTACCCCGGAGGGTCTTCTTTTGAGGAAATTACTTTTAACTCACTAGAGGCTGTGAGATTTACTCACCGGTAGCCCTACTACTTTCTCAATGGAACTGACTTCTGTAGCTGTCAACCAAGGTGAGAACTTTGTTTTCTCAATGTGTGAAACAATCAGCAAAACAGCTATTGTCTCCTGGAAGGGAGCGATCTATTGTATTGGACAGCATCCCCTGTATAATCCTTGAAATACAGAGAATTGCTGTGTTCAGGAATGCACAGCCCTAAGAACTGGCCCTCACAAACTTTGGCTTTGCAGAATAATTATGAGAAGCTTATCAGTGACTCCAGCATACTTCATATACCAAGAAAATTCAGTAGCATTTAGGTATATTTCCTGACACAAATACCAACTATCCAGAGAATATTTTGCTTAAAAACTGAAAATATATATGCACACAGATTGTGATGTCTAGTAACTAAAAAAAAAAAGTTTCAACCCAAAATACCAGATGTGATATTAGAACATATAACATAGTATTTGGTTACAATTAATAAATTATTTCAATGAAATATTCTTTTGATAGGTGCCTTCAGTTTCATATGTTATATATTGAAACAGAAGCATATACTCAGTTAATTAAATAAGATTATTAGAGCTAAAACAGAGTACATATATTTCACAGCCATTACGTATATTATAAGATAACATGTGAAAGATGATACGATACAGGAAATAGGTACTGAAAATACAGATTATACATTTACATCTTGTATGTTATTTAGAAACCTTCACTGCGAGGTTCACAGAGTGACCTGGAAGATAATCCCAGCTCCTTCTTTGCTTTGATATGCATTTTCTTTAATGGTAACAATAGTGAAGCTTATTAATTGAAGATGATGTGTATCTGGAGATTCCCATTATTGAAATACTGAAGTTACGGCTTATTTTTCACAAATACAGATTGTTTTCCCATTAATATACCACTGCACGATTGACTCTAGATGACAAACATTCAACTAAGTATTCCTGAAACCCCAGACACAAATACGCAATTCAGGTAGAATTACCAGATATGACTAACAAAGCTTATCATTTCTAATAGAAAATAACCACATATTATTTACTACTGAATACACAAATGAATATAGAATCAGCACTTACCTGTATTACATGCTTCAGTTTGTCAATTATCTGATTTATTACAGGATCAGATCCTTTGACTTTGACTTCAGGATTCCCAGATTGGGCTTTGATTCCGCTTCCAACCACACGTTGCGTGTAGCTAAAGAAGTGAAAAGTGAAAGACAGATGACTTAGTAACCTGATCTGCATATTACCTGCCACACTGCTTGTGAGCTGACTCGTATTTCTCTCAGAAGGGAACACATCAATGGACCAAGTATAAAAAAAACACTGGTATTTACTCTTGGAATGTAAACTGTTACCCCAGAAATGTTTTTCCTCAGTTTTTCCAAGTAAAATGCTTAGAGTGAAAATATAGACTATTCAAAAACCAGTATTTTGCTCTTCTAGTACCTAAGCAAAAAATCACTACATTTTTAATGTTATTTACCAATACGCTGGAAAGAGTTAAAATATATTTAATTTTGGTACCAATTCTTGCTGAATTACACATAAAACTGCATCCAACTTACTGTAATTTATGTAGTTAATAGGTAAGTCCCAATAATACTATACATATTTTATATATACATATATATACCACACAGTCAAAATCGTTAGGTTTATAATCAGCTACAATCTGTGAAATGTTTTGTAAGTAAAGAAAATAATAGGCTTTTATTAAGATTCATTTGTTGGTAAAAGGGTGATTTCACAGGCTATGAAAACTACTTGAAAGTCCACTACCTTCCCCCATGACAATCCTACAATGTCAATTTCGTATTCATAAAAATATTTAAATTCATCAGTCATGCACATGTTTAAGCCTCCTACTGTATTCACAGTTCTATGTTAGCTGAACAGGATTTTAAGAAACTGTAATTCCTGTCCTCAAAATGCTCATTACCTCCCTGGTAATGTATTATATCAAAAAAATCATTCTTTGGGCATCATTCATTATATTTTCTTATATTTTAAAATGTCTAATAGATGGCAGGCACATGAATGCTTTGTTTTCCAGACAGTTTAGTGTAGCACAAAGACAAGTAAACAGTTACAATGCAACACTCTTAGAGCTGCTGGAAGAAACAGTATATGCCAAGTGTGAAACAGAGGTGACAAGGTGATGGACATTCAGAATATGGAAAACTGTATTTGGACTCACGCGCTTGAGGAAAAGCCAAAGAGAAGTTCTAATGTAGGAAGTCAATGAGATAATACCGTAAAAATAAGTCTTCCATAGTGCAGTTAATGAGAACTCCAGGGCAGAGGATAACATCCCAGCAGGAGAAAGGGAAAAAAGCAGAGGAACGACACACACAGGGGAGAATAACTAGCCTCCATCTACCAAGTTGGGAGAGAGACAGGAGTGGAGCCGAACACCGAAGAGTCTATCCTCAGACTCATCTGTTTGCTTGCATTAATATAATATAATAGCGGCCTCAGAGACTTTTTAGCAAGAATGTTCACATTATTTCAATATGATTTTTCTCCCACTGAGCAGCTCTTACCTATTCACATGCATCCTATGAATTTTCTACAATAATGGAAAATCTTGAAGAGGTACGGTTTTGCTTTTAAGAATATGGCCAGATAAAAGAGGTTTTATGGATTTCTTCCCAAGATTATGTACTCTAATAACCAATTTTGAAAAGTGGATCATGCAATTCCCCACTAGGTCCTTCAAATAATATTAAATAATGGAACTCTTTGACATTGATATTATTGGTTATATATGACAAATATAATAATATTAGTAAGTCTTGATTTAAAAAATAAACCATCAACTTGATTCTAGGATGTTTAGAGTCAGGTTTTTCAGAATCCATTTGAGATTTGGAAGTATACACACCAATAAAAAATAATAATAAAGAGAAAATAGCCACACTTATGTTGCTACAATGTAATGATCTTTATTTTGGAAGAATTAAGTAAACACAAATCCTATGAAGCATTTTT
Source organism: Hystrix cristata (assembly GCA_004026905.1). Lineage (NCBI taxonomy): Eukaryota > Metazoa > Chordata > Mammalia > Rodentia > Hystricidae > Hystrix > Hystrix cristata. The sequence goes on along the minus strand of PVJO010008611.1, from coordinate 16,099 downwards.
GTATCACTCTTTGCTCTCTCAATATACCAAGCAGACTGCACATTGTGGCTCCTTTATTAATGCTGAATATTAATAATGATGATGATATGATTAAACTGTATGGATAAATGCATAACTATAATTCAGGCATCGTTTTAGTTACTCTATTTGGCATCTGACAATTACCTATCGTGACAAGGAGTATGTGCCTCACGGTCCTCAAAGTACAGGAACCATAAGTGACTGAAGTAGCCTACTGCTTTACTCTAAAATCTATCTCTGCACCTGCCTCCTTCTACCACGTGCAGTGCCTTGATGAGCAGGGTTGCTAAGGCGGGTCAAGCATTGGGGACACACGGCTTCTCCAATGGCCAACTTTGGTTCAGGATGCCCTGAAGCCTTCAGTAAATCATCCTTAGACTATGTCAGGCTAGAACGCTTCTGCTCCACCTTCCTCTCCTCTCAGCTTCCCTATGAGACAGTCTTGCTTCTCAACCAAAAGCTCCTCCACCCTGACCAGCTTCCTCTCCAGTCGCTCTCACAGCATCCTCTTGTACTCAACTGTCATTTAAGATCTATCTCTTGGAAGATGCTGGTTTACAAATTGGTTAAAGGTGTCTATCAAAGAATTTTCTTATAACTTCATTGAAACAGGATATAAAAACACGACTGACACCAGATGAGGAAAACGCCTGATTAGGAAGCCTTTCCTTACCATTGTTGCTACTAATACTATCAGTAATGTATTTTTCTCTTGTTTTGTTTGTTAACTCCATTTTTGTATGATTGGTTTTGTGGTTGGATATTAAAATTCCTTCCATTTTCAGAGTTTTGAGTCTTCTAATTTCTAGGAGATAAAGCACAAGTTTTATCACTGGTCCCAGTAAGGATATTCTTACTCTGGGTTCAAATGGGCTCAAAGGAGCTCTGTAAAGCATATAGTAGGTATTTATCAGTGAACCATTCTGCAAGGACAAATTTTCCTTCCAAATTATTTCTGGAAATCTCTTTCTGGTTCTGGTATTTAATGTGCAACCAAGCAATGGTAATTTGGTTTTTGTTAGTTTTTCTTGGGCAACAATGAATACTACTGATGATTTGCCCTGTGTACTTTCAGCTTCTATATAACCTTTATCCTCTATATTGAAGATTCTAGTCTTTGAAATCTCAGAATGGAAATGAGTTCTATAATTGATTTTATGTGCTAGATTTCTGGGAATAACCTTCTTTGGTAGATGGTAGGCTTACAGGAGGCTTAAAGAATAAACACAACTGTGGCATCAATTTAAAGATGATTAAACCTTTGGTGATTCTAGTGTCTCAATTCAATTCTTGAGCCACAAAACCATTTTAAGCTCCTCTCTACCACTGATTTGCCTTTAAAATTATATATTTATATATTATACATAAATAATTTCTAAAGTTTGGACCTGTGTTCCTGAATTTGATGAAGTCAAAATTAATAGAATTAGTGGAGACCATATTTTAGTTTATTGCTATTATATCTAATTTCTTATTGAAGACAGCATATTTTGTAAAATCTTTTAGTTAATAATCATGAATATTATTTTAATAAGGTAATGCCATCGTTGGTATAGCAACCAATCAGGAATTTTTAGCAAATCACTACAAGATACCAGATAAGAACATGTTTAGAAAGACTCAGAAAACAGAAACTCATTAAAAACTGGATATTAATCATCCTTCACCCTCCCTCTCTTTGGCAAGGCCCACCTCTACACAGGCCAGTTTAGCCAGGTGAGCCTCACAGAAAGTCTCCTCATGACATTTTATAAAATAAGCAATTGTGTGAAGCTGGAAGATGTTATTTCCATTTGAAAAACCAACGATTGCACACACAAAACATCCACAGTATTTAGCAAACTGTCATTTCCTAAAACACTGACTATTCAATAAAAAATATCGTAAGCGTACTACCCTCTATGTAAAAAAATACCACTTTCCTTTACCTTCTAACCTTTTAATTCCCATCCTCAAACTTATCAAGAAAGGATAAATACCTGCACTGTATTACTATATTACTGTATTACTGTGTTTACTATAGTCAGAGCTCTGCTTTAAACTTTTAATTGAAAGTTCAAAACAAGTGATAATACACACGTTTTATTTTATAATTATCCTTGTTTATTCCAAGTGACTGTCCAAATTCAAAAGTATCAGTTGTATTAACCTCATATACTGCTCTATGTGTTTTGCAATGTGACACTTCCATTTGTGGCCACACATTTCAAATTAAACTCTTCTTACTAAGAGCAAGACTCTCTTTCTGTGGAACAGGATTAATAATCACAATTTGTATTGAATTTCCCTCTCATTTCACTATGTGATACCAATACATGAAAGTAAATGCTATTTAGGGAATGACTATTATCTGAGTAGTAGTAAATACTACTTTCAGCTTACAAATGAGTCAAATTATTCTGGGTGTAAATTTCATGTAATCAGTATTTTATTAGAGACATTACAAAATCATAAACACTCCTAAAATTTCATTTTTTAAATTTATTCAAATGTAACAGACACCAGGATTAATTACATTTCAGATTAAAAAGAACTACTGATTGCACAAAAATACCCGAAAATTATTTGCAAGGTGCAATACAAGATTACCCACAAACTGTTCAAATGAAATACTATACGAAGGTATTCCTTGCCAATTTACAATACACTAAAATTACAGAATTCTGAATGACAAGCATATTCGTTTTCTAGGGTCACCATGAAAAATTGTCACAAAGCTGGTGAGTTACAAGGACAGAAAATGTTCCCTCCTAGTCCTAACATCCAGACACGAACTCAGGTGTCTGCAGGGGTGTACTCCAGGGATGAATCCTTTCTCACCTCTTGCAGCTTCTTCTAGTGGCTCCCAGTAACCCTGCCATTCTTTAGCTGCAGGCCACATGTCTCCAGTGTCTGCCTCCATCTTCCCATGTCCTTCTCTGCATATCTGTATTTCCCTTTCTGTTTCTCATAAGGACACTTGCACTGGATGTAAGGGCTCACCTTAGCTAGGAGGACCTCACCTCAGTCCTCAACTAAATTACATCTTCAAATATCACATTTCCAAATCAAGTCACAGATTCTAGTGGGCATAAACTTCAAGGGCACTCTGTTAAACCCCCTACACATAGCACTATGTATACACAGATATCTAGAAGCTGCCGAATGTAAACAAATTTAACCCTTGAACATCATCAAAATCACATGGTTTTCCTCAACAGAAATTTTATTACTATAAAGTAATATTTATATTGCACAAGTTCATCTCTTAAGCTATAACTTGTTTATTTACATTTATGTTCTAATTCACCTGGCTTTAAAAATAATATAATCTTTCTGTTTCACAATATCTGTTATATATTTTGGTCTTTATTTACCCCTTCAGTTTCTCACAGCAGAGAAATACTGTGATATTTACTTTAAAATGTACCAATAAAATTAATTATAAAAAATAATAAATTGGAATTTGTCAGTCTATAATAAAGCATTTTCCAGGTTTTCAATGATTTCTACCTCCTAACAAAAATGAACAAAACCGAGGACATTTTCTCTGTTATTCTGCACATAAATTGGAATGATACCCTAAAAAAATTGTTCCCCTCTAAAGCGGAAGCTCACCCACCTGCTCGGAATCACACTTCCTGAGAGTGTTATGGAGCTATTTTATCGTGAAAGTGTTGACAGCTGATGCTTTGGGACCCATACAGGGACACAGAATAAATTTTAATCACACTTAGTTTAATGTGATAGCAAAATTGTGACAATATTCAAATGTGACTAATTTCATTAAATTAGCTACATTCATTAAGCTCAGCTTAGTTGCCCAAATTTATATAAATGACTCGCAAGATATAATTAAAGTCTTCTGGGTTTGTTTTTTTTTTTTGATGCTTACAAGTAAGATGTTTTATTTGGGATTTTTAGTAACTACTTCTCAAGTTTTATCACCACAAGATCTTTAGCAGACTGCTGAATCTAGCACTCTACCTTCAAGAAGAAATAGACATACGGCAGGAATGCTGTGCTTGGCATTCATCTCTCGGCCTACAGTTTAATAGATTTTTTTTGTCTGTCTTTGGTGACAGCAACATAAATTTAGAACTAGAAGGGACCTTAAAGGTCATTTAGTGCAACCCAAACATCTTTTAAAATAAAATGAGAAAGTATGTTTATTTCATCATTTTGTATATATGCACCGTGTACTTCCAGAAAAGCCTCTGAGGCAGCCTATAAAAAAGGCACAGACATTTAAAACAAGGGCAAATGGCAAAATAGCGAAGGGAAGGAGGTGGTGATTATATAAGGCTGTCCAGTGAAGGAGACTCTACCCTTCAGCCCCAAACTTAGCCTGTTTCTTCTTAGTGAAGGCCAAAAGGAAACCAAGATATGGCTAGAATTCACTAGTTAATGAAAATAGTATCCACACGGGTTAGTAACCATTTTTTGGTAAACTGCTAAACTCTTAAGCACAATTTGTGAGTCTTTAACAGAAAGTCAGCAGTATAATGAAAATAATTTTCAACTGTCATTTTAAAATGTAAATACATATCAACTTTCCTTAAAAGATACTGTGTGGAAAATTACCCACGTGATCTGCATTATGGAAAACGACAAGATGTTAAGTTCCCTGTAGGTCGTCGGTCATTAGAATCTGGTATCTGATTTACTGAAAAAAAATCTATCTTTTGAGAATTTAGTAGAGCACATGGCTAATATTTTCCTGAATTTACTTTCTTTAATTGGTATTTTATTGTACCCCGCATAGAGAATATAATCCCTGGGTAATGTGTTTAGTCACTACAGGAAAATAATCTCAGGGTTGAAATGATTTGAGATCAACCACACAGCGGAGGCTGGGTCTAAAGAATGTGCTGCTTCCGCTGTGACCACAGCAGGTAGGACACGAGTGAGTAGAGCACACACATGCACTAAGGACGAGGGACTGGTAGTCAGAAGCAAGATGCATTTCATCAACAGACGCTTGTTAAATATATTCTAATAGAACTACTGACCATACATTTAATGGAATCATCTTTTCTCACTTTTGCAAATCTGTGTTTTAATAATGGAAATGATTTTATAGTAGCATATAACTTCCAGACTTTTGAAGTCAGGCCCATCACCAGTGGTCTGTGAATTGAACAGTCCTGCTTACGAGGGCCTTGTACCTCAGATCTGGGATGAGAACTTGCCAAATTAGTCCAAAGTTCCGTTTTTGTAGCTTTTGTTGTGACCACCACTCTGCTCTTATTTTAGGCTTTACCAAATAAATCAGTTAAAATACTTAAATTCCAGGCTAATAACATAAAAATTAAATTAATATATATTAAACATATGTATGTACATCTACATGCAATCTGTACTATATACACTCACAGATATGTGTGTACATGCACACACATATATACAGAGCAATCTTTTCTTACTCAGTATTTACTTTTACTTTCAATAGCAAACAAGGTGACATCTTATGCCCATAGAAGGTATTTGAAATTTAGAAAGTTTTTTAAGTATATAAAACGCTGGGGGAAGGGGGTAATAGTTCAGTGGGAGGCCATGGGCTCAGTCTCCAGTATTACAAAAACAAAATAGGTCAAATTTGAAAAGATTTGTTAATGGCTTTCTCTTAATGAAAATACCACTTTAGCCATTTGTATTTTAAAAACAAAGTCTCCAACTTCATCTTAAAGTTCTGGCCAGTAGTCGTGCTCTGTCATCTACTGAATCACAACATAAAAACAGAATAGATTTTATATCATAGTTATTACAGAGGGAAGAGGAAAATAAGGTTTCTAGCTATATCTCACCTTAACTACACTAAAGACCAATTCCTAGTATCAAACATTCCTGAGGGAAAAAAATCCATGAGTAAGTGAATTTAATTCTTATCCACTTGATTACATGAGAAAATTGCTTCTTAAGCCATTTCTTGGCAACCCAGTTGTGCAGAAAACAGCTGGGCTCAGTTCCATAGAGCTACATGTGTCTTGGGACTTTTAAATTTCTAATAGCTGTGATTACTCCACAGACAGACTTGGCTGATTCAGCATACGAAAAAATAATATGTGTATACAGGATTTCTGAAGACATTTGGAGTCCAAATAGAATGGATGTTTCTGGTTCAGAAGAACTGGTATTTTTATACGTAGAGGTAAATGTGGCCAATAGCTCCCTCATTTTCTGTACCTTCTTCTCATTCCCTTCTTCCAGTTCCCTACAATATTTCTGCCAGGTGTCTCAAAGTTTACACACTTTACCTTCCATACCTGAGAACTTTCCACCCTTGAGATGCTGCCCAACCAGCTGTAGTAAGTTTTAACAAGAGTTTTGGCAGATACGACTAAATTAAGGGAGATTATCTTCAAATGGGGAGATTATACAGAATTATATTGGGTGAGTTCTATATTTTTAAGAAAATGGCAGAATTTTCTTTTTTCAGACAGTAAACAAAGCAAGAGATAGACAGAGGCAGAGACTGGAATGACGTGGCCACGAGCCCAGGAATATCAGAAGTTGAAAGAGGTAAAAAATGTGTTCTGCCCTGCAGCCCTATGAGGGAATGTGAAACTATTGATACTTTAATTTTGAACCAGTGATACTTATTTCAGATTTCTGACTTCTAGCACTGTAACAGAACAAATTCCTATGGCTTATACATTACTCAGTTTGTGGTGGTTAGTTACAGCAACTACAGAAAACTAAGGCCATCTCTAGACAAGATCTTCTTAGGTTATTGCTGTCATTACACTTTATTTTCCAGGATGGATTTATCATTAATGTAAGTAATTAATTGAGTAGGTACATTTCTTGAGGTCAAGTAGTGAATATGTTTTAATCACTCGCTAGCTCCAGGGCTTAGCAACATGCTCAGACTAGGAGAGCTTGATGCATATTTTTTTCTGAGATCTCAACGCATATTTGTTATCAGAGTGAAGGTATGACTGATAGGAAGTTAAACTAAAATTTTTTTCCAAGTAATCATTTATCATGCCTCTAATTTGTCCTTATAAAAGTTATATGAGTCATGCCTAAATATTACTGACTCAGTTAAACCCTATGAGCATATAATTTTATTTCGATGCTGATTTGGACCAGTTACAAATTGGTAGCGTGTAAAGGAGTCTCATCCAAGTTCCTGTGAAAGCAAAGAAAAGAAAGAAAGAAAAAAGGAGGGAGATGGAGCAGGAGGAGAGGACAGTGAGGGGGAAGAGGTGGAGGGAGAATAGAAGGAAGGAATGAGTAGAACTGAATACTGGGACTGACAGTGGATAGACTAACATAGCTCCTGACAAATGTAAGAACAATTAGGTTAAACTATTTCATGCATATTTTATTTCAGAAGAATTTCCCAAAAATTGTATGAGATAGCAGTTTGCTCTCCCCCACCTGTGCTCTGAGTCAGGCTCCTGAAGTGTCCCAGAAAGTGGACAGCTGTTCCTGCACAGCTCAGTCTTGCTTTAGGAGGGACCAAATACTGGTCACTGCCACACACCTTACAGAGCTGATTTTCTTCAGAGACAGAAGCCATACTGAAAAGCAGCAGCAGCAGGGTCTGCGGGGCAAAGTGTACACTGTGTGCAAGAACATCCCTGTCAGGGAGAGAGTCAAACAGTCTGAAGCAATCCACAACCCCCACCTGGCCCCGGTATCGGCTGCACGGGCTTCCAGGTGTTCTTTCCTTCTTCTGCTTCCCCAGCCTAAACTTGGCTTCTCTTCTTTTCTTCCCTCCCCTGTTATACACTGCCATGCAATACAATAGGATTTTAATGAATTTTAGTTAACAATGGAGATGGATTATAATAAGCCAAACAGAAACTGCTGATAAACAAGCCACCTGCACCATCCCCAACCAGCCATTTAAAATTAATTTCCAAACAAAACACAGCCTTCCTTCTGAATCCCCACCCAGAAAGCAGTCATGTGTGTAACTTACAAAGCAGCACTCATCCGTGCTATCACCGCCCGCCTCACCATCCCAGCATGCTGAGTACGGTACTGTGTTTTGTGCCTTGAGGCAGGCAGGGTCATCTCCCTCAGCACAGGCTAAGTGTGCCCGCAAATGCGTGCTGGCTACAGAAAGGAGCTGAATATAGCAGCACTATCACCAGCATAGATCACAGAACCGGCTCAGCCATCTTCTCCAAGCTAAATGAACATAGAGTGAAAAGAGTCATTTAGTTTTGACATCAGTCCCTGATTTTGGATACATGTCATTACCTTCCAGGTAAAGTGTGTAGGAAAAATACAGGTGAAGAAAAGAAAACTAAAAACCATCCTACAGAAAAGAAAAGGGGAAGATCATGCTGAAGACTAAGGCGACAGATTATCCTTGTACAGTATTTGACTGACCAGAGGAAATATTTAGAAAGTTGCTTTAAACTACTTAATTCTGAAAAGTATGGAGAAAATCATGTCATTCAGGAAAGAAGAGATGAAAGCTTTTAACAAAATAGGCTTATATGGCAAAGTGAGAGATGGCTGAGATTAGAAGGTTTATAGAAAACTAAAACACAAGAGCAAATCTTCCATCTACAGTGGAATCCAGAGAAGAAAACTGACACACTGCGACGTTCTAACAGTAACTGAACCACAGCCCAGTGGAGAAGAGGAACGAGAGAGAGGAAGGCAGATAAGGCAGAAAGTTTTGACTCAAGAATAATGCGTGTACTGAAGAACAAAACAAGGAGAAGCTAGACTTGAAACAGTAATCAAAACTGTGGATAATAAAGGAACTACCCAGATTTTAACAGGCAAAGGGGAAAAATCTAGGAAGAGTTACTTGCATTCCGATGGAAACTAGCCAAAATCCTGAATATTTAAAGAAACACACACACACACACACACACACACACACACACACACACACACACACAAATGCCCAATACACGGTAAGGGAAAAGTTCCACATAAATAAATATGTCAGGCTCACATCAGTCTTTTCTTCAGTTTTGCTCACATTATTGGAAGTCATGGAGCTTTTAAGAAAATATGACCAAGAATATTCCACCTATCAGGCTGCCTTAGTATGAATGTAAAGGACAGCATCCGTGTTCTGTATATGGTATTCATTTGTCCTTCTGATAAAAAGTCACTCACATATGGTAATATATTAGAAAAAGTAATCAAGATTATCATTGCAAGTATTACAAAGGTGGCAATCCAAATTCCTGCAAGGATATAACTGATTCAGTTCACTGTAAAAATTGTTTTACATATTTTCTTGTTTATTATAATAATTTTGTTAAAATACAATGGCAAGAGAAAAATAAATATTTAATAATACTATATTAAAATATATTTAATATTGCCAGTTGCTATGAATTGATGGGAGTGGGGAATCAAAAACCATTTGACACCAATTATCTAACATTGAGGAAAATCAAGAGGTCACATTATAAGCTCAGCAGGTTCTACTCAAAGTGTCCAGATTCAAGTGCACGTGACAAATTCCAGCACGACCATCCTAGTCTGAGCCACGTCCATTTCCCCTTCCCATTACCACAAAAGCTTCCTAACTGGTGCACCGGCTTCTGCCATGGATCCCCTCCAGCTATTCTTAACACAGCAGCAGACCGGTCCTGCAGATATAATTTAGATCATACCATTTCTCTGCTTGGAACCTTCCAGTGCCTCCACATCAGTCTGATGAACAGCCAGAGGTCTGGAATCTGGGCTCCATGCTCTGGTTCCATTTCACCTTTCTTTCTCCAGCTTCATCCAGTAACACTCTCCAGCTTCCTCTTTCTACTCCAGCTCTCCCGGCTTCCATGTTGCTATCCTAAGACTCGATCCACATAATTTACTTTCAGGTTTCTTTCACAGTCTGTATTCTCTCTTTGAAATGCTCTTTTTCAGCTCAGCTTAGCACCTACTCTGCTCTTTCAGGTCTCGCCTCAAATGCTTTCCACCTGACACATGACCGCCATGTACAGCAGCTTAAAAATAGCCACAAAAATGCTACAGAATATGCTGACCTTCTTTATGATACAATAGTAAATGTTAATAAAGGAAATTTAAAAAGCACTCTTCTCACTTCTATGAAAAATGTAGAACAAAATTTCAGAACAAATTAGAGACTAACAATGGTTAATATACTATCATGCTCTTCAAAGAATGGCCAAAATGTTAAACAGAGTACAAATCCTAAGCAGACAAAAAAGATTCTGTATTACAAAGCCAAAAAACAAAAATCAAGCCCTGCTATTTATCCAGAAAATGTGCAAACTCTACTTGACTGTTTAATACTTTGAAATTGTACAAACATTACTAAGAAAATTAAAAGTCACAAGATTTTGGCTAATGACATCAATTGCAGGTAAAGTAACATTTAAAAGAAATTATTTCACATGGAAAATAAGAAAAAATATCAAATGGTGAACTCCAAAATATACAGCAGCAATTAAAATTTTTTTCAAAGGTTTACATACCATCAATATTTATAAAACAAACTGAATTTTAAGACCTTCGATTATGTATTCATGATGATGACTGGTGATTCATTCAAGATCAATTATAATTAAAAGATATTTAATTGTAAAAGAATTAGCATATTTTTCAGTTATGAATAATTAAATAACCTTAGAATTATTCAAGTATTTTTAAATTCATTAAACAACATTTTTCTTTCAAACATTCACTGAAAAAGAAATATACAGATCGTATAGAAGACCACAAGAAGGCCTTAACATGCTTATAAAAGTAAAAATTATATGAATTACATCCATCTGAGATGAGCCACCTGAGAAGATGGGGAGCTAGAAAGCAGACTCTAGCCACACCAGACACTGATCTAGTGCATTTTCTCTGTGAGGAACACATTTCCATTACTTATTTCCTACTGTATGGTATTTTGTTATACCACTACAAACTGATTACGACATTTACTTAGTAAAATTTAATAGCATGAATGATAAAATTTAATGAAGTAGTTATAGAACATATCTTTCTTACAATTAAAATAGCTATTTTAAACCATCAGTTATTTGTATTAGTATTCTAGTTCTAGCCAAAGACATAAGATGGAAACACAAAAAAATGAAAAGTACTTCTATCAAAAGGAAAAGAGGAAATGATCAATAACAGACTTAACAAATACCTATTCAATTGCAGTAAGTTCTGTGTGAGCACATGTGCCAGAGAAAAAACACTGAGGAGGTTTAGACAAGCCAAAAATAAACCTCTATCTCTATGTAAGACAATAGAAATATCTTAGAATGTTCATGAGGAAGATTCTATATAATCATCATCATGATTCAATTAAGTGTGAGTCCTATTTCAGCCTCTAAGTTACAATATGAACTTAATAATTCATTATATCTTCTAGAGCCTCTATTGTCCTTTTTTTTTTTTTTTTTTTTTTTTTTGGTGCTGGGGATCGAACTCAGGGCCTTGTGCTTGCAAGGCAAGCACTCTAACGACTGAGCTAAATCCCCAGCCCTATTGTCTTATTTTTAAAATAACATAATCTAATTTTCAAGATTCTAAATCTAAATGAAACTATAGTGCACATTACCAATATGTATGTGTATATTGGAAGACATTTTGATAAATATTAATTACTTCTATTTAATTCAAAGAATGAATATGAAAGTATTCATTTAGGATGGATCATTTTCCTCCAACGAAAATATAAAGGAAACATATACAGCCAATAAAAAAATATATATACCGAGAACTGTGCTTTTAAAATATAAGGCCTAGTTACCCCTAATATAAATATTACCTGGGGATAGCTTGTATTGTTACACTGACTGCTTCGAACAATCTCAAATTTTATGTACCTAACCTGGTCCAGTTCATTATATTATGCAAAAATCAATTTCCCGTTTTTATAATGTACTTGCAAGTACTGACATATTGTCGGGGTAACTGGGTGACGAGTACATGAGGTTTCTCTACATTTCCTTTGTAATCTCTTATAAACCTACTATTATTTCAAAATTAAAAGACCAGACTGAAATCCTAGAGAATATGTTTCAGGGAGAAAAAAATGAAATTGAAAGACATATGAAAGAAAAAATATTCTTAGAAATAGAGGATATAATCCTTTAAAATGGAGGCATGAGAAACAAAGAAATGTTATCTGAAAGAAAAAAATATTTTAAACAACACGATTAAATAAAACACAAATTTATTACTGCAAATCCCTATAAAATTGTAATTACAAATCCAAATTAAAATTTTCTAAGATCTCAGTTCTTTTTTTAAATGTTCTTGATCAAATGAAAAATGTACCCTATTAAAATAGTTCTATATAGTAGTACTACAAAGAAATAATTGTCACTAAAAATTACCTTAATGTGTACAAAGTTAGCTACAAAATCAGCGTTACTATCTTGGGGAAAATGTAAACAAAGGGAAGATATGAAATTGTCAAGCATAATTAGAGTCAAATACAAGTGCACAGATTCCAAACAGACTGAATATTTTTGTTTTATGTAGATACGAGGACATCTAATAAAGGACACATATGAGCAATTACTCAGGAGACCAAACCTCAGAGACACAGTCTGACATTTCCTATTTCCTTTAAAACAATGCTGCAAATCTCTTGGAACCCACAGCACCAGGCCTGGAGACTTGAGATCACTTGATAATTTCAGAACTGATGTTTGACACAACACTGACATGTTGAATATTTTCCTTTAGCCACAGGAGATCTCCAGCTCTGGCAATCCTAAGTCAAAGGGGCACACACTCAATTCATTCTTTGTTATTGAGTGGTTTGTTTTGCTGGATAATTTATGGAAAATTAGCACAAAATGACAGCTGGGGTATGGTGTAGGAATACCAAACAGATGAGAAACTTGAACATCGTTACAACACAAGATAAAAAGGGCATTCATCAATAAAGGTCAGATGAAAGAATCAACCGAAGTTTTTATGTAATGTCAACTCTGAAATGCAGCTTCAGCAAAAGGTTTGCTTTGGTTGTCTTTTTTTTTTGCTTGATTAAAATTTGAAGTCCTCCATAGACAAAGATACAGCATTATCAAAACTTACCAAATATTCATAACTTTTGATTTAAGCATTTGAATTTAGCATGGTAAGTAATCCTACAGAAGGGTGGCAAAAATATGTGGACAAAATATTTATTGTATAATTATTCTGAATGGGTAACAATTAAAAGTAGAGTTATCCCTAAATTATAGAATATTAATTCTTGGGAATTTTACAAGTATTTAAAAGGATTTATAAAATATTAACTGACATGGGAGAATTTTGTCTTTGCCATGTTGAGGTGACTGACCAAGATTAAAACTGTTTCTATAATATTAATTATATAAAATTAGAGATATCTAGAAAAATTACTATCAAATTTTCAAATACTGACTGATCATAAAATTTATTGCGACAAATACAGTGCTGAGAATAAAAGAAGTTTTACCTATCCATAGCTTAGGAGAATAAGCCTAAATTGGGGTTCTCTGTTCTGTGTCACTCACATGTGTTGTGCTTACTACATCTCGGGCAGGCCTTCAAGGTCTTTACAGACCTTTATTATTTAGTGAACAAGACAACACGGGAGTGTGGATGGCATCATTGCTCACAGGGTACAGATGACGGAAAGGAAGCACAGAGACATTCTACAACTTGCCCCAATTTGGTAGCTGGAATTTAAGGACATCGAATCTGGCCAGCAAGTCCTTGACCTTAGTTAGTCACTGGGCAAAATGCTTCCAAGAGGCACTAAAAAGAAAAACACTAAAATACTAGGGGTAAGGCCTGGGTATGGAGAGATGACTACACTTTTTTAAAGAAGTTCAAAATTGTCCAGATTTTCTATGTTAATTGAAAATCATTTTCTATAAGAAAAACATTTAAAATGACTCAATTTATGAAGAGCAAGCTAATACAGTTATTTGTTCACTTTTGGTGTAGATAATATATAAAATAACAGTGAGAGTGGATTAATAAATCAGTATCTTGAAGCGATTTGTCATTTGATGTTTTACATTACTTACTGATTTTATACGTAAATCCATCATTAAGTTTCCTTTGCTGTCCTTACTTCTATGGATCTTGGAACACCATTAAAATACCATCAAATGCTATTGGCTAGGCTTAATGTTGACTTCCTTTCCTGAACTGAATATACGTTAACATTAATAAAGCACAATGATAAGGGCTGCAGGCTGGGTAGACAGCATCTGTATTTCCTCCCTACCACTTCCAATCTGGATGGACAGTAGACACGTTATTTTATGCACATAAATGGTTATTAAAAGAAATAAATTAACTTCAATAAGGTAATACACTTCGATACATATCATATATTGTCTCTATCATCTGTATAATATCATGTTATGGATATGTATGTATCTATGCATTTTGATATAGGCATTAACATCCTCATTTTCTTGGTTATAATATTTTCAACAAATTTTTCAGGTTGTATATTCATCTTTTACACAAATAAGCTTAAATTAAAAATATTTTCTTTTTGTATTAAGTAATAAAATTAAAAATGCTTACTTCTTATTTATCATTTAGTCAATATATCTTCCCATGAATCTCTTAGAAGTTATATTTTATTTTTTGACCCTGTTTTTAGGAATCCTTAAAAGTACTTTTACAGTGAAATATTTCTCCAGGCCTTTCTTCTGCCTCTTGGTTTATACTTCTTTCTTTCTTTTTTTTTTTTTAACCAAGAAAATATATTGGTACATTGTTTATCTTGAGGCATATTCTATATACTAAGTACAACAACAGCAATTTAAAACTGACAGAGAGATGACACTATCATCATCTAATTTAACTCTTCCATTTCTAAAGAGGAGGGAATTTATTCTAGACAGGTGAAGTGACTCCTTCCACACCTTCCATCTCGCTCCTGGAGTATTTTCAGAACACTGTGTATCTACTTTTCCCACCACAGGTAGATGCTCACAATCACAGTTTCCATCTATTTTTGTCTTTCCACTTTCATCATGCCTTCTTCTCTGACTTATTCATTTTCTTATCTAAAATGGGAGACCTTCACGCTACTTTCTTAGGCATTTTAAACTTTCTGTCACCTACTTTAGACAGGCTTCCTTCTATTGGAAAGAAAAAAAGTAATTTTATGTCTTATTCTTTGTAGAATTGTAGAAATGCAATTCCTCTCCCTCACTTCCTTACTGTGTAAAGGAGGGTGACGATAGTTCCAAACCTAATATATTTTAGAAATGAAGAATCAAAGTGGAAATATGAACAAAATACTCTGAATTTGTAAATATGAATCCACATTAAATCCAATGTAATTAATATAGTAAAAGTACACAGACTTACAGAACATTAGAGTGTAATTTTGTAAGTTGTATATCTGAGCCAAAAAAACAAGTTAGAAGCTATTCATTTATCTTGTTTAAAAGTTTATAAGTAGTAATTTATCCTATTGCTATACATTCTCATTTAGGCAAATTTATATCCTTTTCAAATGAATCACTGAATAACTTGAGCAAACTTATAAACACTGAATAACTTGAACAAACTTATAAACTTATAAAGTGTTTTTAAATGGAACACTGAATAATTTAAACACTGAATAACTTGAAGTAAAACATTTGCTTTCTTTAAGCAAGAAGCCAAAAAATGACTCAAATATACTGAGAACTACATTATTTTACCCTATATGTTATGCATGATAAAATCCTAAAATCTGAAGTTCTCAATGCATGGATTGCATCCTTATTATGCAAATTTCCAGAGTATATGTCTGTGTAGTAAAGACACCAACTGATATGGGAATCTACTTGTTGTTTCCCTGAATGTGTTCATCCATGGTAAGTACCATGACTACATGTAAAATGAACTGCACTGTTCTATCCCATTATATGCTTATAAGACATATATTTAATCATAACTGAGTAAGTAATATATATTAGTGTTTCAATATATGTTAAATTTTCCTCAATAACAGGTAAAGCCCAAAACGGTGTTCGAATAATGATGAAAATGTAAGATTGAAAACTCAGTAAATAGACTCTATGATCAAAAAGGATAATATTGAAATTATAGTTCATACACGTATTGAAGAATTAGAGACGGCAAAATTTACAACTTTGTAGTTCGGGCATTTTGGAACACCAGGAAACCTGAGATTTGTATTAGTAAAAAA